>JAPDDM010000222.1:122500-261587 GCA_027474115.1 Schizopygopsis malacanthus
GAGATCACCCAAAAATTAAAATTCTGTCATTAATTACTCACCCTCATGTTGTTCCAAACCCGTAAGACCTTCGTTCATCTTCGGAATACAAATTAAGATATTTGTTATGGAGTTGGAGAGCTCTCTGACCCTCCATAGATAGACAGCAATGATATTACCACAATCAAGGCACAAAAACATAGCAAGGACATTGGTAAAATACTCCATGTGACATCAGGGTTTCAACCGTAATTTTCCGAAGCTACAAGAATACTGCTAAAAGCTACTGATGAACGATGAACGAAGGTCTTACGGGTTTGGAACAACATGAGGGTGAGTAATTAATGTTTCATGTCATGACCCTTTTAACTCGCATGAAGTTAGTCTTTGAAAGTTATTGTTGTATTAGAATAACAATTACTGACCACTATGTACGCCACTACGGCAAATTCCCCTTCTCCAACAGGACAACAAAGTGAACGGTGTAACTGACTCCACACGCATCATGGGCTATTCGTTCCTCTACCTGGCAGTCTTGCCTCGCCCGTACGTCACCACACTCCCGCTGATCCCCAGAGATGAGTTCTTCATCCTGGGCAGCAGAGGTCTGTTCGAAGTCTTGGACCCTAGCGAGGCGGTGGAAGCCATACGGAAGGTGCCTGACGCGTTGGCGGCTGCTAAGAAGCTGTGCACGCTGGCGCAGTCGTACGGTTGCACCGACAGCCTCAGCGCCGTGTTTGGTGCAGCTCAATGTAGCAGAAGATTGCTGTTGCTGCTGCTGTGCCGAGCCCGGCTCCAAACCGCTCCAAACACGCATGCGCCTCCGAGCCCCGGGCCTGGGCTGTTCCCGGCCTCCTCCGCCGCCGTGCCCCCGTCCTCCTGCAGCGAGATCAGCTCCGAGGTCAGTGCCTCCGAGATGAGCTCCGAAGTGGGATCCACCGCATCCTCGGACGATCCCCCACTCCTGCTGCAGGAGGCCCAGCTCCACCTTCATCCGCAGAGCCACCCCAACCCACGCCTTCCCTGCTGCTCGCTCCACCTCGCTCCCAACTCCGGAAGCTCCTTCCAGAGGCAGCTGTCCAGTGCCACCTTCTCCAGTGCGCTCTCGGACAATGGCTTGGACAGCGAGGATGAGGAGCCCATCGCTGGAGTCTTCTCCAATGGCAGTCAGGTGGAAGTGGAGGCAGATGTCCACTGTCTACTGCCTTTGCCTCCTCCACCTCCACCCTGTACCCCAGAAACCCCGGAGAAGCTTACGGAGGAGGTTGAGAACCTTGCGGGAGCGGATGCTTGGAGCAAGACCTTGGAGAAGCGGAAGGCAAACGGCTCGGTGGCGGCGCAGGAGCAGAGCCACAACTTGATTGAGGTGGCGACTGAAGCTCCTTCTAAGAAACATGGGGGTTACTTCACGGCGCCTGCTCAACCTGACCCAGACGACCAGTTCATCATTCCTCCGGAGCTGGAGGAGGAGGTTAAGGAGATCATGAAACAACATCAGCAGGACCAACAGAAGCCGGCCAAGAGCGAGCGACCTGCGGACTACTACGACACAACGCTCTGAAGGAGTCGCTGCATTCTGTCGACTTCTACTCAGCCTGATCTTGTTGGTTTTAATCCACACTTCTTGAACGTAGAGCTGTCGGTTTGAACTAGTCAACTTAAAACCATAACTACAACATAATTCAAGTAACATTCACTTTCTTACAAACTTGCAAAACCATTAATTTAAAGAAAGTTCTTCTTTTCAACTCAAAATAGATCAAGGCAATTCAAATCAGGGTTGTCAAAATTGCTGAAAAGCTCAATTTGAATTTTGTACTTAAATATCAATATTTGAAGTATATTCCAATTTAAAATAAATAATTTAAGTAAGGGGGGGGGGGGTAAAAGTTTTGGCTTCTCTCCTGAGGCCACAAGAGGGCGCATTGAGAAAAATATTACTAATGCACGTTTATTCAAAGCAATAAAATAACATGACTGTGAAAAAAGTGCATAATTAAAAAAAAAATTAAACTAAGTGTAATTATTTGTGTAAACAATTAGAAACAAAACAGCATCATGAATGTATGTTTAACACAAAGGGCTGAAACTCACACAGTACTTTTTCAATTTAAAAACATGATGTTGTGACAAGGCCAAAAAAATGCTTGAAAGCCTCAAGACATGTTTTTTAAAAGTTTAACTTTTTTACATGGCTTTCTAAACATGCAGCTCTCTTGTGCGAGACGTGGGTGCAACTGTGATTGGTGTCCCTATAGAAAAATATGCGTTCTGTGAACGGCTATGACTCGGTTTTGACGTAAACAATATCTTCTCTGTATTGCTGTTTGCTTTTTCCGCAATATTTTGAATGAACAACGTAGAAGCGCTGCATCTAGTGTGTTCAGCTGGATAGGCTAACAAAAGCATTCAAATGCAACGCCACCTACATCGTCATCGCATCTCGTGCACCACTGATAAGGCAGCCTGACGCACAAAAATTCGAATGCAACATTTTTGCATTTGAATGTGGATTTTTATTTTAAATTTGACGAATATTCGAAATTCTAATTTATATTTGACAGCCCTAATTCAAATAAAAATGATGCAAAGTATATCAGTGTTAGTAGACGATTATTAACAGTAATAGCAGCAGCTTTCAGTCTGTCAGCATCATGCCCATACATCATGCAAACATCCAATATCAGGCGTGCAGTGGTAATCCTGCACAGGTTTCTGCGTTTCCAGTGTTTTTCTACGTATACATGTGCGCAACGGACGCATTTGACCATTGCGCTCACGACTTTTTGCAGCATTACGCATGTGAATTGGTGCTCTAAAAATGTGGCGCTCGAGTTAAAAGAAGTTAAACTCACACCTCACAACCTTTTTTTTCCTGTTGCACTGCATTATCTCGTGTTTTTCAGCACATAAACGCATTCTGTGTGAATAGCTGCGATATGTCGTACGTTACACTCCTTCAAAGTGCGCGACACACGTTGGTGCTTTATAAGCTGCTTCGTCATGCGTTCATCAGCTGTTAGCATTGACACATTGTCAGTGTGTCTAATTGTAACGTTTCCAAATGTTTTTATTAAAAACTGATTCCTCATAAAATCGTGGCAAAACATTACATTTGAATTAATTGATGAATTCAGAAAAATCGCCCATTGTTTCGCCAAAAACGAAAGCCTTTCTTGCACAAATGCCGCTATTTTGGAGTGAATGAGAAACACATGCAACAACATGAGGCTGAGTGAATGAAGACTGAATCTGGAGTATCTACTGCAGTCAACTAATATGAAGCTGTCAGTGCCACGTCCCACAAAATCCACCTGGATCTCAACCAATCCCTTTAAAAGAAGACCAGCGCGACCGCGCCTCGCCGTTAAAGTGTTTCACTAGAATTTGAAGAGCAGTTCACTACTGATCATTGACTGTTTAACTTTTATTTACCTTAAACCGACACCTGTATAATTCAACACTAGTATTGCGATGTTAACTGTCATGACCAATGACGAGACTCTGGACATTTTGATTTTGTTTTTTAGTTACCATATCTTTTTATGCGAGAGAAGCTACAACAGACTTTAAGTTGATTTAAAATCAGAATATTGCGTTGACGTTGATTTTGTTGTACGTTACACACTAGTAATACCATGTTTAACTGTTGTACGTAGATAGGGCACTTAAAGTAATACTGTATCTCTTCAGTAAATCAAGACTGTATAAAAACTAGAAATTTAGTGGAAATTTGAAAGACTAACTCCTAGGAGTTGCTTACACTTTTATGGTGACTTCGTCACTTTTTACTAATCTTCTCTGCGAGAAATGGTGATTTTTGTTTTTCCTTTCCTCTTTTCAATGATTGTAAATAAGAAAAATATTGTATACCAATACTTTTTAAGGGAACTGTGTCTAGAATGAGATAACCCTTTATGCATACATGCCAATAGATGTATATGTACCAGAAGCAGATACACACACCACCTGTAAATGAACTGTGCTTTTGCCCACCTGTAAATGAACTGTGCTTTTGCCCAGTACTGTCGTCACTCGCTGATCAATGAGCCATACACACACGCACACACACACACACACACACACACACACACACACACACACACACACACACACACACACACACACACACTCTCTCTCTCATCCACTCCTCACACCAGCATGACTGTGTCAAGTCCTGTAATGCAAAACAGTCTATCTGTATGGAAGTATACTCAAACCAACCACACAAACAGTTCCTGGTTTTGTTATAATAAATCTTAAATTTATGACTCTAAAGTAGCTTTTCTTGTGGTGCTTTCTGATGTGAGTGTTTAACAGCTGTGTATTTCAAAGCCAAAATGTGTAATTTTTCTCAGTTTAACAGAGGTGAGCGCTCTATAAATATGAGGACATTTCATCTTTATTCAGTAAGATCAATTTCATGTGATGCATATTTTAAAGATATCACAATACCATTATTGTTTTGTTTTTATATATAAAAAACATTCTACATTAAACATTGACTAATAAAGTGTTTTAAGTTATATATATTTTATATTTAGCTTTTGTCCGTGGTAAAATTCAGTTGCAAGAATGCCCGAAAATATTATAATGACCTACATTAAGTAGAATGTTTAGCATGTTTCTAATAAATGTTTATATACAGTATATAGTATAATTGCACTAAAAATGGCAATCACAGATTGTTTAATTTACTCAGTCATGTTATCTATACAACAAAATGTGGTTTCTCTTCTAAAAACTTGACTATTAGATTGAAAATGATGTAGGGCAAATATGAACCAATCAAGTTCTTGAAAATTATTTTTTATCTTAACATAAAACCCAAATTCTAGAAATGTTGGGACGTTTTTTTTTTTTTGGGAATAAAATTAAAACTAAAAGACTTTCAAATCACATGAGCCAATATCTTATTCACAATAGAACATGTATAACATAACAAATGTTTAAACTGAGAATGAGCTCATTTAAAATGTTATGCCTGCTACAGGTCTCTAAATAGTTGGGACGGGGGCATGTTTACCATGGTGTAGCATCTCCTCTTCCTTTCAAAACAGTTTGAAGACGTCTGGGCATCGAGGTTATGGGTTTCTGGAGTTGGAATTTGGTCCCATTCTTGCCTGATATAGGTTTCCAGCTGCTGAAGAGGTCGTGGTCATCTTTGACATATTTATCATTTAATGATGCACCAAATGTTCTCTATAGGTGAAAGATCTGGACTGCAGGCCAATTCAACACACAACACTGCTAATTATCTTTATTTGTTTCTCTGTTTATGATTAACATCCCGTGGTAACTAGGAATTACACAAACTTCAGTCTGGATCCAACCCTTAAATGATCTGAGATAACCGAACACCTGAGAAGAGACGATGACATCACCTCAGAGGAAGCCAACCATCAGCGATTATACTGAATTAACCAACTTTTGCCATAAGTTAATTACATTGAGTTACTACAATATAAATCTATTTTAGAAACTTAATTTCCTGTGAAGTTGCTTTGCAACGATTGTATCGTAAAAAGCGCTATACAAATAATCTTGAATAGTGCCTTCCAAAACATGCAAGCTGCCCATACCGTATGCACTTATGCACCCCCCTACCATCAGAGATGCTGGCTTATGAACTGAACACTGATGACACGCTGGAAGGTCTCTTTCTTCTTTAGCCCGGAGGACACGACATCCATGATCGAACAAGAATGTCAAATTTGGACTTGTCTGACCATAAAACATATTGAAACAGTCCATTTTAAATGAGCCTTGGTCCACAGGACACGACGGCGCTTCTGGACCATGTTCACATATGGCTTCCTTTTTGCATGATAGAGCTTTAGTTGGCATCTGCAGATGGCACAACGCATTGTTTACCGACAGTGGTTTCTGGAAGTATTCCTGGGCCCATTTAGTAATGTAAATGACAGAATCGTTGGAATCATCTCACAAGCACGGCACTGATCAGTTAAAAATATTTAATGTACTGACACAAATACTGTTAAAACGCTAAGCCCTATAACGACATGACATTCACAAAGGAGTCTGGAGTGATGCACATGTTTAGATGCGCCTAGATTTTGAGGCGCATTACCATGAAAAATTTAAGTAATCCTCAGCGTCCTCAGCAGCTCAGATGTTGGGAGAAAATGAAGACTTAAGTTAATTCTTACATGCAAACAGAGCATCGGGATTGCTTGCGAGACATTGTTGATTTTACAGCTGCTCGAGCACTGAGAAAATGAAGGACAGCGAAATTGCTGAAGGCAGAAACTATAGCAAAATTGCAGGCTGAGTGAGATCGACTTGGCTTTAAGGGGATTAAAAAATGAGGAGTGGGTAGATGTGTTCACAAACTTCCAACACACATTTATGTCCAAACACCACGTAAAAGTGGATTTTGTATAATAGGTGCCCTTTGAATGAAAAATACGTCAGAGACCACAAACTCTTTAGCAGCTGGAAACATAAATCAGGAAAGAATGGGACCAAATTTAAACTCCAAGAACTCACGACCTCGATGCCCAGATGTCTTCAAACTGTTTTGAAAAGAAGAGGAGATGCTTCACCGTGGTAAACATGACCCAGTCCCAACTATTTAGAGAACTGCAGCAGGTATCACATTTGAAATTAGCTCGTTTTGTGCATAACATTTAAAAATTTCTCAGTTTAAACATTTATGTTCTCAGTGTTCTATTGTGAATAAGATATTGGCTCATGTGATTTGTAAGTATTTTGGTTTTCATTTTATACTAATAAAAGAAAAAACTGCCCATTTCCGGAATTTGGTGTGTGTTTTTGTATGTGTGTGTATATATATTAGTGGTGGGCATAGATTAATTTTTTTAATCTAGATTAATCTTGGAATTAATCTAGATTAAAATGGCTCATTTGAATTCTGCCGAAGGCATTCAGAATATGTGTGCTACCCAAATAATGACTAAAAGTAAGTCTTTGAGAACGGGTTTCTCAAGCCAGGTGGCGCATTAGACCAGGGGCGCATCTCCTGTTTCCAAAATGCATCACTAACTTTAATCTCTTCCCGTCCCAATCCCACGAAAAAACTGGAGGAAAATCCCGTTCCACTCCCGGAAGAATGACTCCCATTCCCTCCCACTCCCGTGTTGTTGTTTTTTTTTTTTTTTTTTGCCGATAACTGTCAATTACAGTAAAAATATAGTACAGATCACAGCGTGCCCACCTTATTAGTTGAATAAAAACCCCAAATGTCGTTTTTTGTTATTATATTGAACTGAAAGCCATCTTATGCACAGTGTTGCACAGATTAAATTTCATGTAAATCATCCATGCTAACACACACGTCTTCTATTTTTATTTTTTAGACATTTCACTCTCTATAGATATATTTTTCGAAGTTTCTCGCTCAAGTTCACATGAGACCTAAAGCGCATCCTGTTTGCTTAAAAGCGCAACGTTTCGTTGTTATTCTGAGTGCACACAAATAAACGTAGAGTCTTTACAGATTCGAAAGATGTATTAGGCTACTTTTATCTGTATGACCAAGAATGACGGAGATGTAAGAGCAAGTGAGCGCACCGGAGCCTGTCCTGCAGCAAACGCGCTTCCACACAAACACTTCAATAGCGCACATTTCTCTAGGTTAACATCATATTGAGCGGCCATGTAAAGTTGCTACTACATACATCTTTCAGATGAAAAGCCATATTTGAGGTTGATGAATGATAGGTGAGCGTTTGGATGTCCTGCCCGATTGTATTACCACATAGACCAGCCGTTAACAATCTGTCCATCACGGACTGCGAGCCTCTAGTTCGAAGACTCGTTCTCGCCCCCTACAGTGCAATTCGGCTAGGTATACATCCGCGCTAAAATATCAGGATGAAAGTCATCATAGCTTGCGTAGTATAGACCCAGCTCCCAACCCAACTTTGAGAATAGATTAACGCCGATATTTTTTTTATCGCCGATAAGAGTCTCACGTTAACGCAGCACGTTAACGCCGATAACGGCCCACCACAATATATATATATATATATATGTACACTATAGTGCCAAAAGTATTGGGTCACCCCCTTTTAATGAAAGGTTTGACTACTTTAGTAATTTCCATGAGTACAAATCTTAATGTTTAAGCATATAATGATATTCTAGGGAATCAAATTTTATAGCAACCGTTTGGACAGAACCCTTTTCTATTCTAACATGACAGTGTCTCTGTGTATAAGACAAGGATCAAAGAGAAATGATGATTCAGTCAGTGTGGAAGAACTTGACTAGTCTGCAGAAAGCAGCTGAACACCTCTGGTGTGACTTTAAATGAGACAAAAACTCATCACCAAACACCAATGACTTTTACATTCATTATATGGACAAAAGTACTGGCACCCCTTCTTTAGAAGAGAAAAAGGCACTTCCAAACTGGCAACAAAGATGAAAACATAATTCATGAACTTATAATTTATATTTCCGCCTCTGTTGCAACAGTTTTGAAGTGTATGAAATGACTGTACCCATATGTACAAGTCATTGGTGTTTGTCAAGAGGATGAGAAGGATGTGAGCTCCTCAGTGACTCTTACGTTTTGCGCTTGATTTTCCATTCAACCAAGGATCCTCGGATCTACCTGGGAAGAAACTCCCAATTACCACTGAGCCAGAATAACATATTTTGGAGTTCATCACCCTTCAAACACAGATGAGCGCCAACACCACCAAACCTTCAAACCATCAGAACTTTCATCTGAGACTGCATCCGGGCACTCGTTCAACGACCAAACGCAAAGCAAGTATCGTACATTTACCTAAACGAAACAGAGGTTTAGTATAAGATTTAGACCCCAATATAAACGGCACTGATGGTTTTATTCAGGTGGATAACTGACTCTTTTCATAGCTTCATTCTCTGGTTTCCTGAGGGTTTCATGCATCAACTCTCGTTTGCTCTTTCCCCATGTACGGGTGATTGTGTGTTTGTTTGTTTGTTTGTTAGTTAATAAAACTCTTGTGCACAAATTACATGAATTTCTGATTCTGCCTTGTAAATTAATGTCCCTTTATGATTTTTGATCCTTACTTTTTGCTCTACTGTATTAATACTTAGGAAAGTATATATTTTTGTGGGCCAAGAAAATATCCTTTCTTAGAGTTGATATGAATTTACACTTAATGTTTGCTGGACGAACAGATTAGTTGATGGCTATTTATTTCTGCTACAGTTATTACTGTCATCTGATATAAATAATAGTAATTAATCATAATTAATTGTAATTATTTATATACAATTCCCATTTGATTTGCTACAGAAATGGTGGAGAATGCGGGCACTAGTTTAAACATTATTTGTGCGTGGCGGACTCTGTATCAAACTTGTGTGTTTGTCCCATACATTTTATTGACGTCTTACACATGCAGTTTCTGATCAAATCAGATAGACTATAGCTTGATTGCACCTCACTACGAGCAGTAGAAAGTGTATCAATGCTACAAAACGTGTTTAAAATAGTTTGATAAGGAACTAACCTGATATTAGCGAATAAATTCTAATTTCTGTTATTAGTAGAGCGTAAGCCTTCTCTGACGAAGAAGTCTCAGATTAACAGCCTGTATAGATGGTACCAGACTAAATTAATCTGATCTTGGGCGAAGAAATACCCATTTCAGCTTTAAATGTGTAAATTTTTTCTGATGAACAAATCTCAGATTAGCTGCAGAAATTAATCTGCTTGGCGAAAAAAACCCACTTGCCTTGATATTAAACCTGGGCAACGAAGATATCTTGCTACAGGATTTTTTATTAAATGGTGATTTGAGCAATGCTCCTAATCTCCCAGAGTTAAGGCCTTCTTGTAACCTTCGCGTATAATTACAGTCAGTGAAATTATTAAATTGAAAAACAAATTAATGGTGTAATTCTAGCCTAGCTAACTAGTAACTGCCATTGTCTGTGAAGTGAATGTGCTGTTTTGATTTGTGAAATAAATTGTATGCGATGCGTCACAACTGACTGCGCGTGAGTTCCCGTGCATGTTTACAGCAGCGCAAGTCCCGTATTTACCCCTTGTTTAGCTTGAATGTACCAGTTCAGCTAAGGATTTAATTAAATCAATTAGTTAATTTTATTTTTTATAAAATACATTTTTTATTTTAGTTTAAGTTTCCTTAAGCCATTAGGACATTTAAATTTTACCGTTACCTTATTTTAGTTATTTGACATCATCCCTCTCGGTAAAGGATTAGAGCAGTTCTAGCAACTGATGTCCCCTTAATGAGCTGTACAGGTTATTAGTAGCCTAAGTCCTGTCTCTTCTATTACCCCCCCTTACACCAAGCCATCATTCATTATAAATGAAAACTGCCTAATGTTACCGAGTGAAATGTTGGTCAGAAAGTGTTAAAGGCCTGTGAAGCTACTGATGGAAGCCATCTACTGCATCTTTACTTTGATAATATTACTGAATATGATCCAGATGTAGTATTTGAAGAATGGGAT
This sequence comes from Schizopygopsis malacanthus, assembly GCA_027474115.1. Classification (NCBI taxonomy): domain Eukaryota; kingdom Metazoa; phylum Chordata; class Actinopteri; order Cypriniformes; family Cyprinidae; genus Schizopygopsis; species Schizopygopsis malacanthus. The sequence goes on from JAPDDM010000222.1 coordinate 132,947, forward strand.
TGTCTCAGCTTTTTGCTCAAAATGTAGCATTTTTTATGAAACCTAGCCTACCTACATTCAAGTGTTGATAAAAGAAAAACAGCTAGAATAAAACCTTATAATGTTTTTTTATTTTTGAAAGCAGAGGGTGTGATGTTTGTTTTATGTATTGTATGTTCAGATATTCATAGAACATAATATATTCTGGGGGCATGAAAAACATCATACGGTTTATTTAATAGGAATCAATCGATATAGTTTTATTTGTATATATTTTGAATTCAGTTTCTTGAATTCTCCTGCTAAATATGCCTCTAGCCTACCTTGAAATAAAACACTGTTTATGTTATTTGTATATTATATGTATTTGTAATGTGTATCTTTGTTCTCATTTTTTTTATAACAAACACATTCCCAAACACACTAGCCGTAGTGTTTAAGAATGTGGTAAAAAAAAAGATCTTAATGTTGTTGTGATCTTGAGCAAGGTGTTAAATCACAAAACCTCAGCATAGGCGATGCACTGTATTAAACATGTAAACAAGACAATTGTGCTGATTTATTCTTTCTACGGTTTAGATTTTATCATCATCAAGTGTGGTCTAAAGTGCAGGCAATCACCACATTTTCACTGCTTTTACTGTGCATCAACTATAATTAGACGTGACAGTCTTATCACACATTTTAAAATGTGTAAAAATTCAGCATCTGGACAACCTCCATCCCCAGCATCAGCAGCACCACCTTCATCACCAGCATCAGCAGCACCACCTCCATCCCCAGCATCAGCACCGCCACCTCCAGCATCAGCAGCAGCACCTCCACCTCCATCCCCAACATCAGCACCGCCATCCCCACCATCAGCACCGCCACCTCCATCCCCAGCATCAGCACTGCCACCTTCATTCCCAGCACCGCCATCCCCACCATCAGCACCGCCACCTCCATCCCCAGCAGCAGCACCTCCATCCCCAGCATCAGCACTGCCACCTCCATCCCCAGCACCGCCATCCCCACCATCAGCACCGCCACCTCCATCCCCAGCATCAGCACTGCCACCTCCATTCCCAGCACCGCCATCCCCACCATCAGCACCGCCACCTCCATACCCAGCATCAGCAGCACCAGAACCATCCCCAGCATCATTTTCAATAAAAAGAGTATGTGTCCGGCAGCAAGTCACGGTGACTTGCACACATTGTGGCATCAAAATAAATCAAAAGAACTTGCTGGTTCATATCAACCGAAGACACAGGCAAAGGGTAACAGATATTACAGAAAAGCGACATCTATCATGCCAATGCATTGATGCCAAAAATGGCATCTTTGCTGTTGATAAGTCATTCTTTAAGCCATGCTCTCCTATACATGTTCAAAGAAAACATGGGGTGCAAGCCAAAACATAACCTGTGAATTGGATGAATGCAGCACACATGTTGAATTTGCAGTGAGAAGTGGGATTGTTCCTTATGAGTGCATTCATCTCAAGTCATTGCTCTTCTGTCCCCGCTCAGACACTACACCCATCATTTTTGATGAGGCGGTACTGACAGAAATGGTTACTTGTAGGGTTTTTGGGGATGCGAGGAAGCAAAGCTGCTTAAACCAAGAAAAGGCAGCTACTGATGCAGGTGTTCCACTCTCTGTTGAGGTGACTGTTGGAGGGCCTCCATCCAAAAAGTTAAATATATGAGCCAAAACTTTCATACCACAGCAGACTGGGTAGGATAATAGCTGCATATGATTAAAAAAAGAAGTCCTGGCACTATCCATGTGTCAAAGCAAGACAGTCATGTCTTCATAAAACAATTGCAAAATGGCATATTTTTAGTACTGACCGACATCTGTTCATGACAGTGAGTGATATCAGGCCCGATCCGATTGTGAATAATCAAGAGACAGATTCTGTATCCAAAAATGAAGATGAAGGACAAGCATATCCACCGGATGATGCAGGTCTTCGAAGGATGGTTCACTATTTAATGGACAAAAAAGCTCTTCCTGCCCAGCTACCCCAGCATTTGATCACAGGTTACAAGTCTTTGCAAGATCTTCCAAGGCAGTTGATACCAAAAGAAACATCATGCGTGGAGTGTGCCGGGCAACTTACTGAGCCACTGCTCATAACAGCAGATGCCAAACTTGTCACTTATACTGGTGTTGTAGTAGATGGTGAGACATGTCAAAATATATAATCCATATCATCTTAGCCATAATGTTAAAAAAAGTAGAAGTCAGTGCATAGGGAACTTTCTAGATGATTGAAAGCAATCAATAACAATATTGTACTGTTTCTTTTCCTTTATTTTTTTTTTGGCTTTTCTACATACTGCAGACAATGTCCTGACTGAGCTGATGTATAGATATCAAGAATGGAGTGATGGAATTCACAATTTCAATGATCATATTCTCATCACCCTTAATTTGTGTATTGTACTACGTGCAGCACTTCAGGTAAGAATACATGTAATGTTTTACTGTCCTTACATTTTGAATGTGTGCTTACTATATTTATACTTTCTTAGACTCACCATTCTGTAAGTCGAGCAATTGAAGTACTTGAGCAAACAGAAAATAAAACCTTCCCTAAAAAAGCCAGTATACTCCATGCCTACATGCACTTTGAAGCCATGACCTCACACAACTACTTATATTCTTGCTACAAATGTGGGTACTATCCACCAGTGGTGGTCATGGACCTTCACAGAAAGGGTGTATTCAATATGCCTGGTAAGTAACAGAACAAACAGCTTTTGATGAATAAAAGAAAAATGACAATAATTTTTTAATACCATACTTAAATATGCAGTAAGTGAAATGGAGGCACCACCAGTACACTTTGATGGCACTGTCGATAGCAAACAGTTTTGGGACTCTGTGACATCTGAAATTGTTTGCAGTGGCTTACTTACCTGTAAGTATGCCACTTACTTACTTATGTCTCTTTACTTAAAGTATTGGGCCTGTCTGTTCCCCACACGATTGCAGTGATAGTATTGTGATATAGACTTTGTATGTTGCTACTATTGTTTCATCTTAATCACAATTGTTAACTATGGCAACATTCTTAACTGAAAGCAAATTCGAGTGTGCGTTCACACAAGTTATGAACATGTCTGCTTCTGTTCCTGTATTTACTCAGAGTTGTCTGTTATTGATTACAGCTGCATGGTTTAAAAAAAAAAACATGTTTTGTAATAATGCAGTTTTTTTTATTTTTTTCAAGGTGGTCGAAAGAACCCGCTTGTGGTTGTTCCAAGTTATAACAACTGGGCTCCTTGGATTGGACCAAAAACTAGAAGGGATGACACCGTTTTTAACACAGAACATGAAAAGTTTCATGCACCAAGACAGGCTACTGAAATGGCAGATCTTCAAATGACAGAGGAGAGGCTCCAAGATGCACTAATTAATCTCAAGGTAATGGCTGGTTTAACTGATTATTAATTAACTTTGAATTAAGCTAAATAGTATTTATTGTTAACATAATAGGTGGACATGGTTCGAAAATTGTGCAAGCAATGTGGCTTGGACTCAAAAGGCTCAAAAATGGACCTCATCCTAAGACTGCGGGATGAAATGAGGAACAGGTCATCTTACGACAAGATCTTCGAGAAGGTCTGGGGAGCTTCAGGTAAGATGCATCTTTCACTATGCAGTTAGATCTAGGGGTGTAACGGTATGCATATCATGTATCGAACGATATATGGGCAAGTTCCAAATGGAAGTGATCTGCTGACGGACAACATGCTGCATTGTCACAGGAACATCCCAGATAGATGTTCCTGTGATAATGAGGAAATTAGATCGCTCCCTTTGCCAAGTGCATTCCAAACGACTAAATAATGGCTCGCATGTGCCCTGCTAACTCCAAAGTCCCCACTCCAAGGGGATAGGGATGATCACTTCTATTTGGAACTTGCCGTGAACCGTTCGATACACGATATGCTTACTGTTACATCCCTAGTTAGATCTGTAGTTGCGTCTTTTTACTCTACAGTTATAAAAAGTCATTTTGCCATGAGAATGAATGTTTGTAGCTCAAGCATACAAGTTCATCTGTAGCAGTTATTAAACATTGTTTATGTACATTATTATTACATCAGTTATGTATTTTCCATAGGTGGTTGGGCGGTTGTAATGTGCCCCTGTGCAGTGGTATACTCCATAAAATTTAATTTAAGAGCAGAGAGTCCTAGAGACTATGCGGACATTTTACTTAGCTGGAAGCACTTCCCAAATGTTTCCATATACGACTTTGCAAGGGGACTGGCAACGCACACTAATTTGAGGGAGCCAGAAAAATTGCCATTTAGTCCACATGAGGGGCGGCTGGCTGAAGCAACAACAGACAATCTGCAGCTGGCAGGTGAGGGAAAGCTAAAGCTCAGTTTACCTTGGCTCAAAACAAAGAAAACAGATACAGACACAAACTGCCACCCAATCACTGGGTCATCTGACCACTACACCCTATATGACATTTTCCATGAGAGGAATACAAAGGATGCTCGAGACGCCCTTCGGAGGATTGGACTTCTCCCTGAACTGGCTGGTTGGGTTAACAGCCAGTGTGCTGAACAGTTATTTGCAGAAATGAGGAAAAATAACTATTTTTTGAATACCCTCACACCCTCTCACCACATTTTCATGATGAGAAACATTCTACACCACTACAACACAAAATGCAATACCAAAACTAAAGCCAGCATCCAGAAAGTAGTGGGCAAAGATGTTCGGCTGCAGCTGAATGACAACGCCAACGGTCAGATAGTAATGGGTAAATTAATTAAGCTGTTTATTTTGTCAGTTTAAAATTGAATGGTCGTCTGCATTACTATTGTATAATCTGTACTGTTGTTGTTTTGTTTTACTACAGGCACAGCTGCACAGATACCAACTGAAGCAGAGGAAACAATACAATCCAGTGAGTGACAGAAAACTAAATAAAAAGTAATAATACATCTGCATTTAACAGAATGGATCTGCTTTATCTTGGGAAATATTATATGATACTTGTTTTCTACTTCTCCCGTTTTCACATCAGGAGTTCAGATCAAGAATTTGATTTAGTTTTTTTTACTTGTGGTTGTACACTACTTTTCTAGCTTTCTTAAGCTAGAAACAAGCTTTACTAAAAACATAACAATTAATTTACAAATATGGATCTTCTCTTAAGACTGTCCTAGCACATCTGGCCTAGTTCAAGGCGTAAGGACAAGCCAAAGAGATGAAAATGCAGGCAGGAGGATATGGGATGTTGACTCTCTCACAGCACAACAGAATTTGGTAATTTATTCATATTTCAATGATTGTCATAAATATTGTTATCTGGATTACTGTTAATATTTGTATGTTTTACTAAGTTACATAACAATGTCTATTTCATTTTATCAGCTGGCTTATGTCTTGGATAGAGCCAAAGATCCAAATGAAGATTTACTTCAGCTGAGCCCAACTCAAACATTGAAGAGAAGTGACTTTTGGTGTTTGGCTTTTGATGAGTTAGAGGCAACAGTAAATATCTATTCATAGGCATTGTTTTTCTGTTGACATTGGGTTGATATGAATGCATTTTTACGAATATTCTTCCATATGTTTTGTTTTTTTACCAGATTGGCAATCAGTGCTTTCAGCTCATAGCTGCACTTGCAGCTTCACAGGCCAGTTTGATAGCTTTTGTTGTGTTTAGTAATTCAGGGGTTATGAAAAATATTTAATGTCACCCTGCACTATGTGTTTCTATCTTTTCAGGGCAAAGATGTGCTTGCTGTCAACAGTTGTGTGGTGGTCACGTGGTTGCCTCCTTTTAACAGTGATCCTCTGCCAGCTTTACCTGTTAGTATCCTTTAAAATATGTGGCACACACATTTTTTATGATTTGCTTATGTTGCGATATTAATTGATAGTGCAAGAAATCATAACTGTGGTTCACAATGATTCTCATTTCACAGGATGATGCTACAACCAAGGACTTAATTTTACTTCCTTCATGGGAGTCAGGGCACTGGATTATATGCGTAAGTTACATTTTTCTATATGAATGAATGATGTATTTATATAGTGCTTTATTTGCGTGTACACGCAAAGCGCTTTACAATCATGTGGGGGAGTCTTTCCTCAACCACCACCAGTGTGCAGCATCCACTTGGATGATACGACGGCTGCCACAGGACAACGGCGCCAGTGCGCTCACCACACACCAGCTACAGGTGGAGAGGAGAGAGAGTCATAGAGACAATCAAGTGTATGCGCTCACCACACACCAGCTACAGGTGGAGAGGAGAGAGAGTCATAGAGCCAATCAAGTGGATGCGCTCACCACACACCAGCTACAGGTGGAGAGGAGAGAGAGTCATAGAGACAATCAAGTGTATGCGCTCACCACACACCAGCTACAGGTGGAGAGGAGAGAGAGTCATAGAGCCAATCAAGTGTATGCGCTCACCACACACCAGCTACAGGTGGAGAGGAGAGAGAGACATAGAGACAATCAAGTGTATGTGCTCACCACACACCAGCTACAGGTGGAGAGGAGAGAGAGTCATAGAGCCAATCAAGTGGATGCGCTCACCACACACCAGCTACAGGTGGAGAGGAGAGAGAGTCATAGAGACAATCAAGTGTATGCGCTCACCACACACCAGCTACAGGTGGAGAGGAGAGAGAGTCATAGAGCCAATCAAGTGTATGCGCTCACCACACACCAGCTACAGGTGGAGAGGAGAGAGAGACATAGAGACAATCAAGTGTATGCGCTCACCACACACCAGCTACAGGTGGAGAGGAGAGAGAGTCATAGAGCCAATCAAGTGTATGCGCTGAAAGATTACACATTTTATTTTAAATGTTTAATTTAGATATTTTCTTACTGAGAAAGTGTATCAGGAAATTCAGGTGTTTGAGAACGCTTCCTGACCATTCGAGCTCGACAGCTGTGCTTTTGTCTCTATGATAATGTTAAGATCAATGGGTCAGACTACTGAGAGATTCAACCTTTGATCTGCAAATGACTTTGTCCTGGCCAGATGTGGATTCGTTAGGTTTATTGCCCTCAGATGTATGCTTTCTTTGATGTTTTAACTCCAAAAAGTCCCTCCTCCAATTCTGTCTATAAGATACCCTGTAAAAATGACTTAAGATGAGATTTTCGATGACTGCAGATAACAACACATGTCATAGAATAAAGAAATTCTGCTGACAATCCAATCCGAAGTCTCCTGGTCTTCTCTTCTGAGTTTTCTACACTTTAGAAGAACAAAGTTTTCAACAGATGGTGCCGTGACCCGGATAGAGTTCCAGCTTCCTCACCTAAAAAACTTCAAGCTCAAACAAAGATCTGCATCTTTTGGAATCCAGCGAAACTTCAAGGATTCAAGGATTCCCAGACTGATTTTTTCTCTCTGGTGAGTGGCTGTCTCTAATTCAAAAGAACCTAAGACCAGTGTATCCTCTGTGCCGTCAGAGAAGAGTTAACATACATCTGTAGGGTTTGTTTAACTAAAGTTTATCCTCTAAAGTTTTTTATTTTAGAGAAGAAAGTATCCTCTGTTCTTGTAGGCAGGGAAGTTTATCCTCTGTTACAGGCAGGGAAGGTTAGCATTACGTGCTAATTTTTAGTTTATCCTCTAAAGTTTTTATTTTAGAGATGAAAGTATCCTCTGTTCTTTCAGGCAGGGAAGATTTTGGGCATTACGTGCTAAAAATTAGTTACCCTCTGTTTCAGGCAGGGAAGGTTAGCATTTCGTGCTAATAATTTAGTTTTATCCTCTGTTTCTTGTAGGCAGGGAAGTTAAGTGTGAAGTGTTGGTAATTTGGAAATTTAACAATAGTTAAGTTCTTTTTTACAAGTGTACACTCTGTTGATCAGAGAAGTGTTTGTTTTGTTTGTGTGGTACCGAAGAAACTTACAAAATGGTTAGAATGAATGCTAGACTGATTCCAACCACAGAAAAGACTGGTTTTGCGACTCCTTTGTGGTCAGATAGTGAATTCAAAATGCTGTTAGGGGAACAAATGGACCTAATAGTCACTGAAAAAGTTAGACAAAAACTAACGCAGAAATATGAGATTCATCCAGACAAGACTTGGTCGGTAGATGAGTGTAAAAAGGTACTAGGAGCAAGCATTCGTAAGAACAATGTGAAAGACATTATCTGTTGTCACAGAGAATTCAGTGTAACGCTAGCGACACAACAGTCTCAGCGTAATTCAGAGCTAGAGCAACAGAACAATGAACTCCGTGCGAGAGTATCCACTTTGACTAAGAAATTGAACCTCAAGAAAGTTACAGCAAACACTGATGTGAAAGTAAGTCAGCCTGATAACATTTACCCTGATGTACAAGCGTTCTTTGAAACAAATGTAGCTCTCCAATCAGTAACTGATGTGCCTGTAAATTCCGTCAATGTGTGTGGTGCGAGGAGAAGATCTCAGGGGATTGAGGAAACTGATAGTGTTCCTCTCAATTCTTCTGTTGTGCAAATACAAACTGCTGCCAAAGCTTTATGTCCTAAAGATATAGAGAGACTATCTCAGAGTTTACCGTCAGCACGCACACATTTTTCTGAATTTAGAAGAACATTGATCAGTAAAATGCGTCTTTATGACATGTCGTTGGCAGAAGTCACGCAGCTGATGTCACAAATACTAACTGAATCTGAATTCAACAGTTTTGAATCTGCTGTCACTTCTGAACTGCGAAATGCCAGTAAGGGTGATTTAAGAGAAGGTATTTTGAAAATCCTAAAGAATATCTTAGGACCCAAAATAGATTGGTCTAGAATTACTACCTGTGTGCAAAGGAAAGAAGAAACTGTGAGTGAATATACTGAAAGATTTTGTCAGTCAGCTGTAATCTACAGTGGAATTGTTGATGACCCTGAAGGTGTTCTGGATGACAAGGGACCCTTGGTTCGTATCTGGTCAGATGGCCTTGTAGCCGAATACAGAAAAGCTTTACCATTCTTAGATCTAACTTGGTCTAACAGAACTCTCAGAAGTAACCTAGACAGGTTAGCTACATGGGAAAGAGACGCTGATGTCAAGGCAAAAGTAAGAGTAGCAGCAGCTACGTTTAACACAACGAAACAAGACAATAGATGGTCTAAAAGAGAAAGCAAATGCAAATACTGTGAAAAATTTGGACATTGGGAGAAAGAGTGTAGGAAGAAGTTGCAAGATAGTAAAAGAAATGCTTTGCATAATTCTGCTCCTTCTCAGCCTGCACACAACCCTGAAGTAGTTCCGCCAGTGACCACTGAAACTGTGGTACAGATAGTTCAGGCTCTTCTAAGAGCACAACAAGACCAGGAAAAAAACTAATTATTGGGGCTGTGAGTAGCTACCTTTCCCCTGTAATCCAACACAATGCTGTCACCTCCTCCCGTTGGGGAAATTGGTTAGCAACTCTCACAGCCCCGAATATTGTTATACAGCGTGCACCAGTCACGAACCCATCCTCATGTATGATGTCTGCAATGACTGAATTTGTGTTAGAGGATGAAGGCGAAATGACTCATGATTGTGTTACGCTTACATATGCAGCGACAAGTGAAATAGCAGAAACTCCCATAGAGAACGCAGAATTGGAGTTGTTTGTTGATGGTTCAGCTCAAGTTATTGAAGGTAACAGACGAGCAGGATATGCAGTAACTTACTGTGAAAACCTCACAAAGGCAGTGCAGAGTGCCAAAGAGAAAGTTGAGTCGTGTTGGCAGACTCCACCAGAAGGTGGACACACAATCGTCCCAGGTCAATGGGTCATGATAAAGGCATTCAAAAACAAGCCATTAGAGCCTAAGTGGTACGGACCACATCAAGTGATGTTGATTACAGCAGCTGCAGTATTGTGTCAGGGAAGGAAAACTTGGACTCATGTGTCACATTGTAAGGTTGTTCCTCCCCCTGCAGGGATAGGATAGGGCAGACACAAGAACCAGTGAGGAGCCCAGGGAAGAACCGAAAGCAACAGGCTTCGGGGGCCAACCCTGAGGTGAAGATTTCCTCATAGGCCTTTCCCCTCCATTAGTCCATCCTTTCCTCACTGTTCTTTAGGTGTCGCAGGAATTAAGAAATAGGGAAAGAAGGAACAACCATAGCAGACTATATTTTGAACAGAGGATACAACCCTAATGTTTGCAGACTCTACAAATACTGCTCTGTGCCGTTGTTCTCTCTTGTTTGTGTTTCTTTCTTCCTCTGTGCAGATACCACCTGATGGCTGTCCTGAGATCCATATGCACCACCCTTCTCACCTGCGGATGAAACCACAACCTCTAGAAGACAACTAGACCCATTACCGAGCCAACTATCACACAAGAAAGAGAAAAGAAAGAAGAAGAAAAAGAATAAAAATACACAACGCAGAGACTATTACCCGTAAAATCTTCACGGACCCTAATTGCATGTTTTGTTTCTGTGTCAGCATGCAATTACATATAAGCAACACAGAACATGTACAATGTGCCTGTAACGATTACAAGTTACAAGAATTAACTTTTAACGATTACAAGTTACAAGAATTAACTTTTAAGTGTCTAAATTTGTATTTTGTGAGAGTTATTAGAACTCTCAAAGGGGGAATTGAAAGATTACACATTTTATTTTAAATGTTTAATTTAGATATTTTCTTACTGAGAAAGTGTATCAGGAAATTCAGGTGTTTGAGAACGCTTCCTGACCATTTGAGCTCGACAGCTGTGCTTTTGTCTCTATGATAATGTTAAGATCAATGGGTCAGACTACTGAGAGATTCAACCTTTGATCTGCAAATGACTTTGTCCTGGCCAGATGTGGATTCGTTAGGTTTATTGCCCTCAGATGTATGCTTTCTTTGATGTTTTAACTCCAAAAAGTCCCTCCTCCAATTCTGTCTATAAGATACCCTGTAAAAATGACTTAAGATGAGATTTTCGATGACTGCAGATAACAACACATGTCATAGAATAAAGAAATTCTGCTGACAATCCAATCCGAAGTCTCCTGGTCTTCTCTTCTGAGTTTTCTACACTTTAGAAGAACAAAGTTTTCAACAGCGCTCACCACACACCAGCTACAGGTGGAGAGGAGAGAGAGTCATAGAGCCAATCAAGTGGATGCGCTCACCACACACCAGCTACAGGTGGAGAGGAGAGAGAGTCATAGAGACAATCAAGTGTATGCGCTCACCACACACCAGCTACAGGTGGAGAGGAGAGAGAGACATAGAGCCAATCAAGTGTATGCGCTCACCACACACCAGCTACAGGTGGAGAGGAGAGAGAGACATAGAGCCAATCAAGAGTATGCTCTCACCACACACCAGCTACAGGTGGAGAGGAGAGAGAGACATAGAGCCAATCAAGTGTATGCTCTCACCACACACCAGCTACAGGTGGAGAGGAGAGAGAGACATAGAGCCAATCAAGAGTATGCTCTCACCACACACCAGCTACAGGTGGAAAGGAGAGAGAGACATAGAGCCAATCAAGTGTATGCGCTCACCACACACCAGCTACAGGTGGAGAGGAGAGAGAGACATAGAGCCAATCAAGAGTATGCTCTCACCACACACCAGCTACAGGTGGAGAGGAGAGAGAGACATAGAGCCAATCAAGAGTATGCTCTCACCACACACCAGCTACAGGTGGAGAGGAGAGAGAGACATAGAGACAATCAAGTGTATGCGCTCACCACACACCAGCTACAGGTGGAGAGGAGAGAGAGACATAGAGACAATCAAGTGTATGCACTCACCACACACCAGCTACAGGTGGAGAGGAGAGAGAGAGAGTCATAGAGCCAATCAAGTGTATGCTCTCACCACACACCAGCTACAGGTGGAGAGGAGAGAGAGACATAGAGCCAATCAAGAGTATGCTCTCACCACACACCAGCTACAGGTGGAGAGGAGATAGATTCATAGAGACAATCAAGTGTATGCGCTCACCACACACCAGCTACAGGTGGAGAGGAGAGAGAGTCATAGAGCCAATCAAGTGTATGCGCTCACCACACACCAGCTACAGGTGGAGAGGAGATAGATTCATATAGACAATCAAGTGTATGCGCTCACCACACACCAGCTACAGGTGGAGAGGAGAGAGAGTCATAGAGACAATCAAGTGTATGCGCTCACCACACACCAGCTACAGGTGGAGAGGAGAGAGAGTCATAGAGACAATCAAGTGTATGCGCTCACCACACACCAGCTACAGGTGGAGAGGAGAGAGAGTCATAGAGCCAATCAAGTGTATGCGCTCACCACACACCAGCTACAGGTGGAGAGGAGATAGATTCATAGAGACAATCAAGTGTATGCGCTCACCACACACCAGCTACAGGTGGAGAGAAGAGAGAGAGTCATAGAGCCAATCAAGTGTATGCGCTCACCACACACCAGCTACAGGTGGAGAGGAGAGAGAGACATAGAGCCAATCAAGTGTATGCTCTCACCACACACCAGCTACAGGTGGAGAGGAGAGAGAGACATAGAGCCAATCAAGTGTATGCGCTCACCACACACCAGCTACAGGTGGAGAGGAGAGAGAGACATAGAGCCAATCAAGAGTATGCTCTCACCACACACCAGCTACAGGTGGAGAGGAGATAGATTCATAGAGACAATCAAGTGGATGGGGATTATTAAGAGGCCATGATTGACAAGGGCCAGTGGAGGGAACTAGACCAGTAGACCGGGGTTACACCCCTATTGTTTTTTTATAATGACCACAGAGAGCCAGAACCTCGGTTTAATGTCTTATCTGAAGGACGGTGCTTTTTTACAGTATAGTGTCCCTGTCACTATACCGGGGCGTTAGGACCCTCACAGGCCACAGGGTAAGCACCCCCTGCTGGTCTCACTAACACCTCTTACAGCAGCAACCTAGTTTTCTCAGGAGGTCTCCCATCCAGGTACTGACCAGCTCAACCCTGCTTAGCTTCAGTGGGTGACCGGTCTTGGGCTGCTGAGTGATATGGCTGTGGCCATATGTTAGCCTGCCATATATCATGTAATTGTACTTATTAGTTATGTCCATAATCACTCAAGTGTACATTATGGGCTCCCGATTGGTCCAAACTTCAAGGATGCACCAAAATTTTGGCCATTGAAAATTTTCTGCTGAAATCCTAGGTTTCAGGATAAAAGCTGCAAACTAACCGGACATCTTCTGGTTTAGGGTGTAGGTTTGTTGGTAGCTAATTATCCAAATTTAGAAAGTAATTTTGAGGTCAATCACATGAATGTAAGGAAAAACTTGAAAAGTATTTTAAGATTAATAGAATGTATAGTTAGTTTTTCAGACCAAAGCTAATTTTAAAATATAGACTTACAATTTTAGCTCAGTATTTCCAGTATCTTCAGTTTTGCTTTGGCTAAGAATTTTCTTCTTCAGTGCATCACCAATTTCTATTGTCATGTTCTTTCACAGATCCTTAAGCCAAAGTCAAGGGAGATTTAATTTTTTGACTCCATGAACCCTGGAGACTTTGGAGATGGGAGTTGCATTCAGATCTTCAGGTTTTTACCTGAGGATAGCACATTTCAAGTTCTACTGTTCTGCGTTCATATTAATAACATGCATGTGTTTGGAGTTCATACTAACACAAATTAATGCCTGTGTTCTTATGTAAACCAGCTTGTTTTATTATGTAATAGTATTTACCTCATTTTAAAGTAACTGGCTATAACAAATGTTTTACAGGTGTGAAGAGTGATGGAATAGTACTTTCATTCGACTTCATGAAGTGAAATGTGTCATGCATTATGAAATATATGGTGGATTTGTTTGAGCTCATACTTTTATGTTTAGGCCAGTTAAAGTTTTCAAGATTATAAAATTATAATTAAATCATAGTAAAACCAAAACCCTGGCTCTTACATAAAGTTCTATTTTTTTTATTGCAACATGATCAATTACAGGCTTAAAAAGGTGGTTGAAAGGTTCTTCACAGCGATGCCATAGAAGAGCCATTTTTGGTTCCACAAAGAACCATTCAGTCAAAATTTATTTGAAGAACCATCTCTGTCTTAGCTTTTTATAATCTGAAGAACCTTCTTTCACCACAAACAACCTTTTGTGAAACAGAGATTCTTCAGAAGTTAAAGGTTCTTTATGCAACCATTTAGACAAAAATGCTCTTCTATGGCGTCGTTATGTACCTTTTTTAAGAGTGTATGTCTTTGTTTGCGTGTGTAAATAAAAAATATTTTTTATTGTTGAATTACTTTAGAAAACTGGCAAATCACACTTCTCCCAGCCATTGGAACATGTCTGTAGTGACTGATTTTAAGGTACAGCTTTTTAACTTCCTTGCTTGTGAACTTTTCCTATCTGTAGTGGAGTGTTAAGAAAGAATGTAGTACACAGTTGTCATGAATAACCCGCTTTGGGTGAATAAACTATAATCAAACATAAAGACTTAAACAAACAAAAAAATCACCGGACATGACAGCTCTATACTGTATTTATTGTATATGGTCTATAATTAACAGGGTGCCCCTCTTCAGCTAGGAGGAATTGATTGTGGGGTATTCATGTTGATGGTAAGTGGTCTTATTATTGCTATACAGCTGTGTCTGTGTGCTAAACACCACATTTGTTAATATAGTTTTGTTTTTTAGTATGTACTCCATGTTGCACTCTCAAAGCCATTTGATTTTGCTGTGGTGAGTTTGCATCAATGTATGGTTATTTGTAATTTTGTAAAGCAAAAAGGAATGAGAGAACACCTTCAACAATACAAATAAGATTTTCAATTGCTATGTTTTATCAGTCTGGTATTCCTATAATCAGGAAGTGGGGGTGTTATCAGTTAATTCAGACATTTCCTCTGACAAGGTATGATATTGATAACTACACTTTTGATTAAAACTTCCATACTGTGTATTTCCAGTATGCAGGCAATATGTAAAAATAAAGCAATGCATGCCTAAAAACATTGTAATGTTTATCACTTCCCACAGTCAAGTCCAACAACTAGTCACCCAGGAACAAGAACTACCAAATCCAGATGACATCAGATATCATGGAGATCACCCCGACACCAGGAATCTATGTATGTAGAGGGAATATTTATGTATTGCTTGACTTATGTACTTACCTTTCCTGTTTCATCAAGGTGTTTATGAGCAGCACTTTATTAATTACATTATTTTTGAAATTCTTATATTGACAGGATTCAGCGGTGATGATAAAAATGCAGCTGGCCTGTAAGTGGGTGGAAGAGAACCAACACCACTTTGCTGGGAAGATTAAACTGCCAAAGATATTGAGGATGAGGGAGGATGATGCCTTGTTGGGTATCACGATGCGAAACTTGTTCATAAACACCATGTTTTATGAAGGTGAAAGGGATGAAGAACAAATTATTTTTCACTTTTCAGAGAGTAGAGGACATGGAATATTTCTTGCAGGAAATACGAGACAAAAAAGATATCCGTGTGTCTTGTTTACACGACCCTCTCTTGTGAATACCAATGGGGTACTATGAATGTAAATATTGATTTTGTTTTGTAAAATATAAGTGTAAGAAAGTATGAGAAGTGTTGTTCTTGAAATATGTTTACATTTATTAATTTATAACTTTGTATAATATTTTATCTTGATTATATAATTGATTTTATGTTTAGATGCACATTTATGTTAATAGAAACAAATAAACCCAGCGCAAACTTGTAGGAAACTTGTAGTATGTGACTATTAAATTACATCTGTCTTCTCCCAAACGTTGTTCGAGTGGATACCTCACTAATCTCCGAGCACATTTGTTATCTTGTTTTTCCTCTAGTATGAGAAGTCACATGGCTGGTTTTAGACTACTGGACTGGTTGCTTATTTACATTAAAAAATAGCATAATGCATAGCCTATCAGATGAAGGCTGAGTCTGTCTAAAATTACAGTCAATATTCCATTTAAATTTAATATATAATAAAAACAAATTACAACTAGCCTGTTGGAGTTCATGCATTTACATACAAAAATGGGCAGATTGCGGTTCCTAGTAGAACTTTATTATTTAGTATATTATTATAATTACTATTATTATTATTTATTACATTCATTAATCAGATAATTTAGTTCATAAATAACCCACATGTTAATAAGGTGGCCAAAAGTTTAAGAGGGGTGCACGGAGAGTAAGCTTTCACATTGTTACTAATTTACATAATCATACTGCAAAGAGACTTCAAAAGTGAGGAAATTATTCATCCTAATAAGGAGACAATAATATGACACGCTTACACAGATACATAGTTTAAACAGGTGTTAGAAGCACACCCATATAGTTTGAGCGTTTTATAAGTATTTACAGTGGGAGAAACGTGTTATTTATTGACAAAGCATTATATTTAAAAAAACGTGTTTACGTAATGCCGTTTGTCACAGAAACGATACTGGCCATGCTGAAAATAATCATAATCATTACAAATATTAGAGAAAAATAACCCAATAATATCTATGCTAGCATCTTGCGAATCAAAACAAACATTTACTTCAATTGCGGTTGAACTCGCACTAACACTGACAGTGGCGCTTGATAGCGCGTTAAGCCCCGCCCACTAGATCCAGCGAGGAGGAGCTGGAGCTCTAGCTCCTCCCATTTGGTTCTGCAGCGAGCACCACTTGGAAGAAGACGACGCGGTTTGGAACAAGCAAGATGGTCAAAGATTTAGATTTAGATGGATACAAGATTTAGACAAAGTTTGGATTAAAACAAGCAGAGCACACAAAGAAGTAAAGATGCTTTATTCACTAAGTGTAATGTTTCTTGATCCAGTAAAGAAACAGTTTTGTAACAAACGGATGTTATTCTATTTTCAGTCCAGGAAGAGGAAAAACAGCAGTACAGTTTCACTTTTGATTCAGATCTACACACTCTGCTGGTAAGACTGTAACAATACTAGTTTTAGTTAATACTTTAGTTTTAGTACTGGCAAATAAAATCAGTTAAATTAATTGAATTCAATTCTTTGTTGAAAACAAACAGTATCTTTTCTGGACTGCCTTGTGGACATAAAGACACAAGTGAAATAATGAATTAATGAATAGGTTAATTCTATTATCCAGTTGAAGACATTGTCATTTGTTTTTAAAGCTGTGAGGAGTTAGTGCCTTGTTTCCACTGAGCGGTACGGTACAGTTCGGTACGGGTTTACTTGATAGGTGTGGTGTATGCTGGAGAGTAGTGTTCGACGATATACACAACTTTGCCTCTTATTAAAGTATAAGAGGAAATAAAGACAAAAGCAAACAAATCACAGTCAAACGTATGCCACAAAGTCAGCGCTGCAAGTTACGGTAAAGTTCAAAATAAATATAAAGTTAAACTTTGTGCTCAGTCAAAATGTTATGACCAGGAATAATAAATAGATTCATGAGACCACGAATGCCTGTTAAATATACCCAAAACGAATTGATTCTCGTTTAATCACTACAGAGACATCAGAGCCAGCGGCTAATGTCGGAAGGACTAGCCGAGCGTGAGGCTGCTTGAGGCGGATACACGAGCACCGAGCGCCCGGGGATCACCTGGAGCTCCGAAATCAGCAGAGCCAATTTACAAATAGACGCTATATCTTTATAGATAAACTGCAGATTTGAGTTTTAAACAACTAAAAAAATTCATAATTGTAAGTTTTATTCACAACTTGTTTGCGTGTTTTAAAGTCTTCCCGGTTAAATGTTTCATTGTGTTTCATTGGTGGTCAGACGTGCACTTTTTCTGAGCCCGTAACGTTACATCTGAAGCGCGTGCACGGAAAAGCCTGTCTAACAGCGCCTGATAACTGAACCAAGTTATCTTGTGAGCCAATACTGCCAAAACACAACAAGGTTTGTGTATAGACTCAGTTAGTTATGTGTAAAAGGGAAAGTAAACAGCCGAGATAAACGGATGCTCGCCTGTGTATTAGAAACGCGCGTACACACACACACACACACACACACACCACTCTCCAAGGTACTACATTCTGGTATCGTAACGAAGCCAAAATTAGGGTATCGAGTCATCCCTAACTGGCAGAAGCAGCTGCCAAATAAAGTGCTTTTGCTCTTGCGTAGAAACTTACAGCGTTTCCTCAACATGACCAACAGCACTACTGCTATACCGGAAACCACAATACAGCCTCTAGAAGACAAGCCTGCAATCTTTAGCTGAAGAAGCGTAATGTACGCGACAAAGCAGACCAGAGGCCGTTTTTAATGGATGTCGGCTTCACTTCGCTGAATAAACTGCTTTTTAGAAGAAAAAAGCGTATTTAATGACAGCTAATCTTTAACATGTTTTACACTAAACAATAGTTTTGGATTGAACTCTTTTTTTACACCAAATAAATGTAGTTTTATAAGAGAAGTCACTGACTTTTTGCAACATTTCATTATCCATAAACGGCGATTGAGTGACTGAAATTCAACGACGTCAAGACTGTAATGTGATTGTTTAATCAAATATGATCCAAATCTGACGGAGGTGACAAAAACCTGAATTTGTAGTCATTTTAACTATCTAATACATTGAATCAATCAATTACTGTATTAAAACAAACACAACAAACAGTGAGTATGTTAGTGTTTATAAAGCTTTAATTCAAGATTCATATTGAAGTATTTTGATATATCATTGGAACACAGATGATCTATTTTCTCAGAACAGTTTGTCTGCTGTGCATCTGCTCTGGTAAAAACAGTTATATGAACAAATAAAACAATCCAAAAATGATCAGAACACATATGATCAGAACACAAACAAACTGTATTAAATATAGATATGTTTTATCCAGTGTTGTGTGTTCCCTGAATCTTATGTTGTCAACCCTAACTCTGCCTGAAGTGATGACTGTCAATCCACAAAAGCAATATCTGCTGTATATTTAGTATTTATATATAATAAGAAACACTATTTCATATTTAATATCATTGAAAACCACAGAAATATGATGATGACTTCACATTGAATGTCAACTCCATCATTGGCTCGTCAGACAGAAACATCTGACGGTGTTGACATTAGGCCTTTCTTTCACAAAACAAATGGAGTTCATGTAGTAGCCATTTTATTATTGTTCTGTTGATGCTTGATACTAATGGATCCTGCTTCAGGAGAATACAATCATCTAAATATTTCAAAGTCATTTCCTCAGAAAGTGGAAGATGGTGTTGACATATCATGGATGTGACCAGGAAATATTAACATTAAAATATTCTAAACTATAAACTGACCAGAGTCTGTCTGACAGCGATGTACTCTGCAGAGGAGGATTGTGGGAAGGGGGTCCTTTAGAGTGACCGCTGCCCCTGATATTCCCTGATTTTATTATATTTTAATGCATTTCTGACTGAAATCTGTGTTGACAAAAAGTGGGAACACAACCTTGAAACTTTATGAAACATGCATGTCACTGGAAAACAACTTGCTTTGATATGAGACATTATTAAGTGTTGCTTTTGATAAAAGAAGCTCTTTTTCATCATTTTTCAGCATATAAATGATTGAACCCTTCTCTGTGGACACTGTTTTAGATGCAGTGAGAAGACGATAAGTGCCATAGATTTGATATAATAATGATACAATAAAATTGAAGGGGACAATTGTGTTAAATACATTGTTATTAGTCAGGCATTTAGTGTGAGAAGTTATCCTATTCTTGCTATTATTTAATCATTATTTTACATGATTCTTAGTGAACAGAACCCAACATTTAGTTTCTTTAAATGTAGTGAATAATACAGCCACACAGAGACATATAATAAGTAATATTTGAATAACTGCTGCTATATTTTATTTACTTGTTTATTTTCAAATAGTTGCATATGTATTTCGGGAAAGTGTCTGGTAACAGTAGAGTGATTAAAACCCTTTTTCTTCCAGTCCAACAGCAGTGATTCGGTGAAGGACGATGGCATCTGGTGAGCAGCATTGTGACACACGGGAAGAAGAAAAGCTGAAACAAGGTAATGAAGAACAGAATATCAGTAATGTTAAAGTTGTCATTTAGGAAATGTAATGAATCTCTCTGTCTGTATTCCAGCTCAGACGATCAGCAGTGTTGATGTGAAAGCTGAGACGGGAGGAACTGTAATATCTCCTGTACTCACTGGAAACACCATCACAGGCCCAGTGACCTTCATCAGCACCACTGCAGGACACGGTACTGTCACTGTTCCTCTGATCACTGAGACACAGCTTATTAGCAGTCAGTGTAATAATGCTGCGTGATCCTGAACCCTGCTCCTATTAAAGTTCATGTAAGACTTAGATTTCTCTTCCTCGTCAGTTCAGTAACGATTGTTTCTCAGTCATCAATGGTCTGCATGGATGTGTGAAGAATTGTCTCACAAACAGAGTCATGTCCTAAATCTTCAATCTTTATTGAGCCGTTTACACAATTTATACTTTGCATTGAAAGTTGTCTCCCAGAGAGCATACAAAGATAAAACCATAAAAGGAAGATTTTTTTTAATCGATAACAGTTGTAGATAACAAATATGGAATATAACCTTGAACAAACAAAAACAATAACACAGCAGGTAGGAATAAAAGGACAATAAACATACATCACTTGAAAAAAAAACTTCTTCTAAAAATACAAAGGAGGCTATGTGACATTTCTTCACTCACACATGTTCTCTATGGTGACTGAACATAAGGTAAGTGAATGGTGACTCATGATACACCCAGGAGGAGAATAACAGCCTGTGAGAGACCTCTGAATCTGTTCATTTATGCTCATATTGTTCTTACACAGACATACTTTACATTCATTTATTTCATGTATCTGTATATTTCGTCACACATATTTTTACTTCTATCCTTTTTATCTCAGAGACAGCGACGGCAGAGAAAGACACCGAAAAACAAGGTGCAGTCTTATCAGTCATATTCCTAACTATGTTTTTCCTATAATTGTCACTGTATAAATCCCAGTTAGTGTAAGATTATCAATGGCAATTAATAAAAACACCTCTATGCAATGGCATTGTTCATAATGTTGGGCAGATCAGGGTTGGGAGCATTATTAATATTAGAACAGAGATGAAATGTGAGAGGTGTTGTACTTTATCACCAGAAATAACTAGACTGACCTCCTCAACAGCCAAAAACTTCAGCCAAGCACCGCATGTGACCAGCAATGACCACACCAATATACCTTATATACACAGAAACAGTGCATTCACTGCCAGCTGTTCCCGAAGCCCTGTCCTCTGTACTGAGTTTACAAATTACACACGGAACAAAAGTACATATGCCTGGATGACTTGATTTGAATGCATAAATCCACGAGAGACATGACAAATTTAGTGAATTATTTAAATCAAAAACCTCAAAACTGTATTACCAAAGTCCCTTTCAGGCAAGTCATTTCACTCGACCTTCATTGATTGAACGCCTCTCAAGAAGCTATTTCAGTCATGAAAGTGCAGCTCCTATCTCTTTGAATGGGGAAACATTGAATTCTCCAAAGCTGTTACATTTAAATTCAACAATGAAATCTGACAAGTGTCTCATAAGACTTGTTTCTTATGCTCAAATGTGGTTAAAAAGCTTATTTCTCAGGCTAGACCAGTCATTGTACATATACAGTCCTAAGAGTGTCTCGGGATGCTGACTATTTCTATAACAACCGACGCTTCTTAGTGCAGCTGCAGTGACGCCATGTCTTTACAAATTAACCACCGGCTCTTTTATTCAGAAGCGGGACTATTCCACCATATTGTGCGTTACACGTTCTCCCATTCAAGTATTATATGTGCACCATCTTTGTATATTTAAAGTCTGTGGTGTTACTTTCAAAAATCATTTATTTACAATGTTTAATAAATTCTGAAGAAATCATGCTGATGTAAAAGCTTTGTCATGTGTCTTTAAAAAAATGTAATATTTTTTTGCTTTTCCCTTATGTTTTATTAACTTAATCATCTTTTAAAACAGCAGATTTGATTCTGAAAAAGTTCTTGGAAACTCACAAATCCAACATGAAGAAGAAAGCAGAATGTATTTTTGAGGGCATAGAAGAAAATGAAGCACGTCTCAAGGCTGTTTACACAGAGCTCTTCATCACAGAGGGAGATATGAAGGAGGTTCATCAGGTACATGAGATTCTGAAGATCGATGAGGCTTTCAAGAAAGAAAACAAAACGCAGAACAAACCAATCAACTGCAATGATATAGTTACATTATTAAGGAAAAACAATGAGAAGAATGAGAAGAAGATTGTGCTGACCAAGGGAGTTGCTGGCATTGGAAAAACTGTCTCTGTGCACAAGTTCATCCTGGACTGGGCAGAAGGAGAAGCCAATCAGGATATAGACTGTGTGTTTCTGCTTCCATTCAGAGAGATCAATGTGATTAAAGACGGAGAGTTCAATCTCTATGAGTTTCTGCTGAAATTTTATGCTGAATTGAATAACCTGGAAAAATCAAAGTTATATGAGAAATGCAAACTTGCCTTTATATTTGATGGACTTGATGAGAGTCGCCTGCCTTTACATTTTAAAGGCAAAACATTGAATGATGTTGAACAAAGCTCATCTGTAGATGTGCTGTTCACAAGTCTGGTCAAAGGTCAGCTGCTTCCATCAGCTCTGGTCTGGGTGACCTCACGACCAGCAGCAGCCAATCAGATCCCTCCTCAGTATGTGGGTTTGTTTACAGAGGTGCGAGGATTCACTGACACACAGAAGGAGCAGTACTTCAGAAAGAGAATCACAGATAAGACTCTGGCTGAAAGAATCATCTCACACATTAAGACGTCTCGTAGTCTCTACATCATGTGCCACATTCCTGTGTTCTGCTGGATCACAGCCACAGTACTTCAGGATATTCTCATCCAGAACAGTGAAGAGAGCATCAGCACAACACTCACTGAAATGTACATCCACTTCCTGCTGATACAGATGAACATGAAGAACCAGAAGTACGATGACCAAGAAGAAAGAGAACCTACAAAGAACTTAGATTCAAATAGAGAGATGATTTTGAAGTTAGCCAAGCTAGCGTTTGAACAGCTGAAGAATGAAAACATTGTGTTCTACGAGAAAGATCTGGAAGCATGTGGTATTGATGTGAGTAAAGACACTGAGTTCACAGGAATGATCGCTGAGATCTTTAAGAAGGAAACTATACTTCATGTGAAGAAGGTTTTCTGCTTTGTGCATCTGAGTGTTCAAGAGTTTCTCGCTGCAGTGCATGTGTTCCTCTGTTACCTGAACAAGAACATGCAGGAGCTTCAGTTTTTCTTTGATAAGCCAGAAGAAATGATCACATTGCAGGAGCTACTGCAGAATGCTGTTGATAAAGCCATGGAGAGTCAGAGAGGACACCTGGACCTGTTCCTGCGGTTTCTGATGGGCATTACACTGGAATCCAGTCAAAACCTGCTCCAAGGTCTGCTCAGACACACTGAAGACACCACAAAGAGCATCAGACAAACAACTGAACACATTAAACGAGTTCAAAGCAACGAGAAAATCTCAGATGAAGCTTCGGTCAACCTATTCTACTGCTTGCTTGAGCTCAAGGATCATTCATTATATGAGGAACTCCAGAGATACCTCAGTTCAGATGCACATCCAGGAAGAAAACTCTCATCTTCAATGTGCACCGTGCTGACCACAGTAATGCTGATGTCAGAGAA
Organism: Schizopygopsis malacanthus; assembly: GCA_027474115.1. NCBI lineage: Eukaryota > Metazoa > Chordata > Actinopteri > Cypriniformes > Cyprinidae > Schizopygopsis > Schizopygopsis malacanthus. The sequence continues at coordinate 156,541 of JAPDDM010000222.1, forward strand.
GGTGCTGGATGAGTTCAACCCAAAGAGATACACTTCAAAACAAGCAGGATTTGCAAGACTCGTTCCAGCTGTGAGATGCTGTAAAAAAGCCCTGTGAGTAATTTCACTGACTGCTGTTTGATCAAATGTTTTATTCTACATCACTAAACAATTAAATGTCAAAATATTATGTCAAATATCTTGTTTTCCTCATTATGAAGGGTACAATAAGTTATTGCAGAAACACTGAACATCAGAAAATGATCAGCATATCCTTCTGTTTTGGCAGATTTGACGGCTGTGGTTTTGATGAAACATGCTGTGAAACTGTATCTTCAGCTCTCCAATCATCAAACTCTCATCTGACAGAGCTGGACCTGGGTGGCAATCACCTGCAGGATTCAGGAGTGAAGCTGCTGTATGATGGACTGAAGAGTTCACACTGTCAGCTGAACATACTGAGGTTTGACATTCACTGTGTTACAATATGTGGATAATTCAGCGTTTTATAACTATAGCTAGCAGATTTTCCCATTTATATTGTAGAATGAATGTATCAGTGATTCTTCTCCAAGGACACAAGGCAGGCAATGTCTACTCAAAAACCTGATGAGAAAGCAATCCGGCTTCCCAAGCATCCAAGAAAACCTGGAATTTTGTATTATGGAATAATTGAAATAATGAAATAATACCTACATTTCTTTAAGTGATTCTTTTGAACATTTTTTCAATTTATAATTTAATGTTAATTTAAAACATGTTTATGCATTTATTATAGTAGCTCTATTATCGCTTCATCAATCAAATTCTCTGCACATGGTTATATAAATGTTTATATTATATTACTTGCCTCATTTAAGTAGGATATATTTAGTGTGTTGATAACATGAACCGCTGTGACCAGAGCATGTGAGCGAAGCGGAGCGGTGTGATGCTCAATATTCTGCTTTGTGTGCATGCGCTAAGCTCATTCGCTCAGGGCAAAAGCAAACGCTCCGCTAATGTTCAGCTCATGCTCACCGGTACACCAAATCCCGCCCAGATCATGCTCTCACATTAAATGTTTGTTTTCCGTAAAAAATTAGATTATTGAAAAAAAATGATAAATTAAAGCAGCAGTCCGATAAGTAACGGTTATGTTTCAGCTTGTAGAATTGTATCAATTTAAATGTATTCAATTTAAATAATTAATTTAAAAACGTGTCTTGTTTTTGTTATTTTAATGTTTATGTTGTATTTAGGACAAACATGCAGTCCAGATTATAAACCTGATAAACACATTAATATGGCAGTTTTTTTGTTCTCTTCACAGGCTATATGGCTGTAATCTCACTGCTCAGTCTTGTGAGAGTTTGTCATCAGCTCTACAATCCACAAACTCCCGTCTGAGAGAGCTGGACCTGAGTAACAATGACCTGCAGGATTCAGGAGTGAAGCTGCTTTCTGACGGACTGAAGAGAAACTGTAAGCTGGAGATACTGAGGTCTGATTTCAAACACTTTCATATATAATTTTTTTTCATTAATCATTAAAAATCACATTGCTAAGATTTATTGTGTGTGCAATTACTGTTTTTCTCATTCAGGTTTTCCATATGTAATCTCACTGCTCAGTCTTGTGAGAGTTTGTCATCAGCTCTACAATCCTCAAACTCCCGTCTGAGAGAGCTGGACCTGAGTAACAATGACCTGCAGGATTCAGGAGTGAAGCTGCTTTCTGATGGACTGAAGAGAAACTGTAAGCTGGAGATATTGAGGTATTTTGTTTCCATCAAATTATTAACAACATGCTACCACCAGGGCCGGCTCTGGCCAATTTGCTGCCCTAGGCATGGTTTTACCTGGTGCCCCTTGCCTCACATTAGTGAATATTACCTAACTTGAACTAACAATGAACAATACATTTAACACAATTAAACTAAATTAAATATTAAGAATAATCACATCTGGTATTCCTGCACAAAACTGAATTAGCATACATTAGGCTACAGTTTAATCTTCAAAATAAATGTTAAACTTGTTGTATTTCCAGTAGATGCAGCAGTGTTCTACTAGACCATTCTAATGTTTTCACCATGAATTATAGCCTACTGAGAAACATACATCTTTAAAGTGCAATTTACATTCATTTTACTAAGTCCAGTAATAGTCCTATACAAACATTACAAAATTTGGCAATTCAAACAAAAAATCCAATAAATACCCAAACTACACAACTGTCGCGTAACAATATGATTCAAACATGTTGTCATGTTACACGAAAAATTACACTTATGTTACAAAATCTCTGATCTCTGGAACTCCAGAGATTGTTATTATCCTATTTTAAACTTTTAGACTATAGGCTTTCTAGACTAGGCTAGATTTATGTCTAAAGATTTATGCATCTCACAAATATGTTGTGTATGAAATAATGTCTGTGTTCATGTGTAAAACAAAAAACTGACGATTTATATGCTTAATCATCTGTAATTGTGTGTATGTGTATATGATGTTCCAAAAGTCCTTGTTCAGGTTATTAAGCATCTTCTCTAGCAAAATGAGCAGTTATTATTAATATATACACATATATATATATTGTTTTATTTAGTAGTGGTGGGCCGTTATCGGCGTTAACGTGAGACTCTTATCGGCGATAAAAAAAATATCGCCGTTAATCTATTCTCAAAGTTGGGTTGGGAGCTGGGTCTATACTACGCAAGCTATGATGACTTTCATCCTGATATTTTAGCGCGGATGTATACCTAGCCGAATTGCACTGTAGGGGGCGAGAACGAGTCTTCGAACTAGAGGCTCGCAGTCCGTGATGGACAGATTGTTAACGGCTGGCCTGTGTGGTAATACAATCGGGCAGGACATCCAAACACTCACCTATCATTCATCAACCTCAAATATGGCTTTTCATCTGAAAGATGTATGTAGTAGCAACTTTACATGGCCGCTCAATATGATGTTAACGTAGAGAAATGTGCGCTATTGAAGTGTTTGTGTGGAAGCGCGTTTGCTGCAGGACAGGCTCCGGTGCGCTCACTTGCTCTTAAAATCTCCGTCATTCTTGGTCATACAGATAAAAGTAGCCTAATACATCTTTCGAATCTGTAAAGACTCTACGTTTATTTGTGTGCACTCAGAATAACAACGAAACGTTGCGCTTTTAAGCAAACAGGATGCGCTTTAGGTCTCGTGTGAACTTGAGAATTCACTCCCGTGTCACCCTCTGCTTCGAACCTGTGTGTATGCCTAACGTTACTGTGAAATTACCACATCAGACGTGACGTGCTAACATGGATGCAGCTATGAAGCCGCCGGGTTTGCTTCAGGGAAAATTTATTTTTAAGAAGCTTCCCAATGGAAACTGTAAACAGGTCATCAGGACCTCTTATGTAGGCCTACAGTTCAAAATTCATGTTTAACTGAATAAACAGTTAGTAAACACAAGTACATCTTATTGAACATAGTTTATTTTCATCACCAATTATCATAGTAGAACAGCTTTCTCAAGCAGTTTGTGATGCATTTTGGAAACAGGAGATGAGCCCCTGGTCTATTGCGCCACCTGGCTTGAGAAACCCGTTCTCAAAGACTTACTTTTAGCCATTATTTGGGTAGCACACATATTCTGAATGCCTTCGGCAGCATTCAAATGAGCCATTTTAATCTAGATTAATCTAGATTAATTTCAAAATTAATCTAGATTAAAAAAATTAATCTATGCCCACCCCTAATATATATATAATTAAAAACTTGGTGAGAAAGAATAGAATCTAACCCAATCAAATACAGAAAGTTCAAAATTAGTTTCTGGAATTAGTTTCTAGAAAATATTAACATCTTCCTGAGCTTCAGTTTATTTTATTGACACGTTTCAGAATCATATTCGCAGAGACTGATATGGCTGAAAGCACACCCTGTATATTTGATTTATTTCACAAAAGCACACGGTTTTGTTTATTGTGAGTCTACACAAATAAAAGTAGACTCTTTACAGATTCAAATGATGTATTACACTTTTATTACAGGATCATTTTAAGTTCTTTTCGCTGTCATCAGGAAAAAATACAAGCGATGGCACTATTGTCGACCCCAAGAGGTTAACCCTGGGAGTCTAGTGACAATGTAGAAATACGTTTTGCCTGTTTTTAAGTACATTTGTACTTTTAATGGAGTATAACTGTTTCTGATTACTTTACTTTTGTGACTGAAACTACAGAAAATAACAGCACAAATGACTGTGTTAGTGGTGTCTGACAACCAAACTAATGTAATGTGGACTGTTGCTGTGTGTCTGTAGGTTGTCTGGCTGTATGGTGACGGAGGAAGGCTGTGGTTATTTGTCTTCAGCTCTGAGTTCAAACCCCTCACACCTGAAAGAGCTGGACCTGAGCTACAATCACCCAGGAGATTCAGGAGTCAAGCTGCTCTCTGAAAAACTCCAGTATCTGGACAAACTCAAGTATGTTGAGCAGCAAGTTTTTAGGTTTTATTATCTGATTTTGAACTACTCAGTGTCTCTACAGGTGCATCTCAATAAATTAGAATGTTGTGAAAAAGTGTATTTCAGTAATTCAACACAAATTGTGAAACTCGTGTATTAAATAAATTCAATGCACCCGGACTGAAGTAGTTTAAGTCTTTGGTTATTTTAATTGTGATGATTTTGGCTCACATTTAACAAAAACACACCAATTCACTATCTCAACAAATTAGAATACTTAAGACCAATAAAAATATATTTTTTGTGAATTGTTGGCCTTCTGGAAAGTCTGTTCATTTACTGAATATGTACTCAATACTTGGTAGGGGCTCCTTTTGGTTTAATTACTGCCTCAATTCGGCGTGGCATGGAGGTGATCAGTTTGTGGCACTGCTGAGGTGGTATGAAGCCCAGGTTTCTTTGACAGTGGCCTTCAGCTCATTATTTTGGTCTCTTGTTTCTCATTTTCCTCTTGACAATACCCCATAGATTCTCTATGTTCAGGTCTGGTTTCTCTCATAGATTCTCTATGGGGTTCAGGTCTGGTGAGTTTGTTGGCCAGTCAAGCACACCAACACCATGGTCATTTAATCAACTTTTGGTGCTTTTGGCGGTGTGGGCAGGTGCCAAATCCTGCTGGAAAATGAAATCAGCATCTTTAAAGAGCTGGTCAGCAGAAGGAAGCATGAAGTGCTCCAAATTTCTTGATAAACGGGTGCAGTGACGTTGGTTTTCAAAAAACACAATGGACCAACACCAGCAGATGACATTGCACCCCAAATCATTACAGACTGTGGAAACTTAACACTGGACTTCAAGCAACTTGGGCTATGAGCTTCTCCACCCTTCCTCCAGACTCTAGGACCTTGGTTTACAAATAAAATACAAAACTTGCTCTCATCTGAAAAGAGGACTTTGGACCACTGGGCAACAGTCCAGTTCTTCTTCTCCTTAGCCCAGGTAAGACGCCTTTGACGACAACTGTAGCCAAATTCATCGACATGTCTGTGTGTGGTGCTCTTGATGCCTTAACCCCAGCCTCAGTCCATTCCTTGTGAAGTTCACCCAAATTCTTGAATCGATTTCGCTTGACAATCCTCATAAGTCTGCGGTTCTCTCGGTTGGTTGTGCATCTTTTTCTTCCACACTTTTTCCTTCCACTCAACTTTCTGTTAACATGCTTGGATACAGCACTCTGTGAACAGCTTCTTTGGCAATGAATGTTTGTGGCAAACCCTCCTTGTGAAGGGTGTCAATGATTGTCTTCTTGACAACTGTCAGATCAGCAGTCTTCCCCATGATTGTGTAGCCTTGTGAACCGATCACGTCCCGGGTGCACGGGGCCTGTGCAGAGAAACATACGGAGTAGAGGTGATGGGAGTGTTAGCAGTGCGCTGCATACTTACCCCGGACTTGTGAGCATCAGCCCGGGATGTTTCCAGCGTTGCTTTCCGTTTCCTCAGCTGGGCCTGTTTCCCAAGCAGCTCGTGGATCCGTCTCTCCACGGTCTCCAGCTCCAGCTGCACCGAATGCAGCTCGAACGTGTCCTCACCTGCACTCAAAGGTAGACACAAATCCGCCATTAAAGCAAGTAACAGTGAAACAATTGTAAATGTGTGTGTGTGAATAGGGTATTAGCTGTGTTAGCGGGACCCGCGCTGGCTATGCTAACGGGCTATAAGCTAATAGCGGACTCAGGAAATCAAAATAAAACTTGCGATAACAAGGCGCTCTGATTATTTACGTTGCGGAATGCGATCGGGGATATATTCACGTTATAGAAACAAAAATGATGGTGCATAAAATTGGATTTTAAGATAGAAAATAGATGATAAATAATTGACTTGACGGAGCTCAAACTCAAAACATGCGTCAGCGACAAGCAGAAAGTGACGTCAATAATGTAATTCCACACTCACATTTTTAACAGTGCACCATTCACCTAAACTTAATCATCATCCCTTTGGCTGCTATTCCTTAAACTCAGTTCTTGTCTAGAAACAAAGTGAATTTATACCATCTATTTATGTGCACAACACAGACTTTTCAGGAGAGAGAGTAAAAGACACCGCGAGAAGCAGCTGCTACCGACCCTTCATGGCTTTAGCTGTACATTTCATAGACTGGTTTTATCTGGTTTAATGTGCTTTAGACCAGTCCAGTCTCTGTGAAACCAAACAAGACCAGTGGTACAATCCGGAGCAGATTTAGTGATTTCTTTTGTCTTGTTATTTGCTGTGAGATTTAGTCGGTCAGTGAGAGACAGAGTCTGAAAGTGTGTGAGAGCTGCAACCCTGATGCTATTGCTATTCTATTATGTTTAGCATGTTGACATAACTAGAATATTGCTAGTGTGATTAAAGCATGGTTTAACATGTTGCTTACCTTGATTACATTGTTTTCAAAATCATTGGAAGACAAGATCATAATCGAAAATATAATAATAGGACTCTATGTGTGTTTTATAGTGTGGATCATGGAGGAGTATCCAGAATTACAGCAGGACTACACAAATGTATGTACGCACACACACACACACACAGTTTTGTGCTTTAGAAGGACTCTGATGTCCAAACCAGTAGTAAAAAAGCTGGTTTAAAGGGGTCATGAATTGAGAAATCAAATGTTCCTCGACCTTTTGACATAAGAGGTCACTGTACTTTAAAAATATAACTCAAAACATTCTCATGAGTCTAAAAACAGCTTATATTGAAGGAAAGCTGCTAAAACAACTACCTTTGTCTTTAATAAAGTGTCAGACCATATTAGTATCTGGTCACTTGTTTGCTTCATTTTACCATGGATTTGTTTTAAACAAGACACAGTGTGATGCAGGATTTTCAGAGAGAATTAAACTAAAGGACGATGCTGTGTGACTATATTGAATCAGATATTAATGTCACAACACACAAGTAAGAGTAACTGTGTTTTTATTACTATTGCTTTGTCTGTTATTATAGATCGTTTGATATTTACTGAGTGTTTAATCACAGCAGCATCCATCTATGAAGGATGTAGTCATGCATAATTTTACATGAACACTGATTTGTAATTTGTCAGTTATGTAGAGACTCAAAATATCTAAACTTGATTTGCCACATACAATGAAATACAAAATGTGTAATACACATAATTAGAGTTAACAACGTAATGACATAAACATCTTACTGTAACATTTTCAGTTAAACACTAAAACAATAGTGTAAGCTAACTGCTGCTTCACAAATACATAAAGAATAAATATAAATACTAGGGCTGTCAACCGATTAAATTATTTAATCGCACATTTTTATTTGTTCTAAATGCACCTTAAATTAATACTTTTCAAGTTTTTAATACGCTAATCAACATGGGCATGAACAAATATGGATGCTTTATGCAATATATGTTTATTATTATTGAAACCATACTCGACATAGAGCATGAAGACTAGACATGTTTCAAAAGTCATAGATGTTTTTCCGAAGAACTTGTTCATGTCTATTCGACACATTAAAAATAAATACAAGGTTTCCATTACTTCTCTTTCTCTGCACTGAGCAATTTACTGACACAAACCTGTTTACATTTCTGCAGGACAGCTCTTCTTCTGAACATGCAAAATGTACATAGCCTATATTGTTTATTATTACATTTGTTTCCTTCTCTGTGCCCACATACAGTATTTTGATGCAGCAAAATCCTCAATAAAACAGTTTTAAGTTATATATTTTACTGTTTCTGTTGTCAGACAACAGTATGAATATGAAAAAGTGATTGAAATGCGACCCATTAAGACTACATAAATCTCCTTTACAAGATGTTAATCTGCACAAAAATCCTTATGATCGAGCCGTTGATTAAATAAAATACCCATAAGATAATGACAATAGCTGTGCTGTGATTTTGGCTATACTTGCATGTAAAATTAGAGAAGCAAGCAACAACATAATATCTGTTTAACTGAATTAAGCTCTGCTCTTCTCTGCTGCGCACTGAACAGAAACTGAGCAGATGCAGAGAGAGGTGTGTGTGCGCGTGCTGAACAGAAACTGAGCAGATGCAGAGAGAGAGATGTGTGTGTGCGCGCGCTGAACAGAAACTGAGCAGACGCAGAGAGAGAGAGAGAGAGAGAGAGAGATGTGTGTACGCGTGCTGAACAGAAACTGAGCAGATGCAGAGAGACAGAGATGTGTGTGTGTGCGCGTGCTGAACAGAAACTGAGCAGATGCAGAGAGAGAGAGAGATGTGTGTGTGCGCGTGCTGAACAGAAACTGAGCAGATGCAGAGAGAGAGAGAGGTGTGTGTGCGCGTGCTGAACAGAAACTGAGCAGATGCAGAGAGAGAGAGAGGTGTGTGTGCGCGTGCTGAACAGAAACTGAGCAGATGCAGAGAGAGAGAGAGATGTGTGTGTGCGCGTGTTGAACAGAAACTGAGCAGATGCAGAGAGAGAGAGAGAGGTGTGTGTGCGCGTGCTGAACAGAAACTGAGCAGATGCAGAGAGAGAGAGAGGTGTGTGTGCGCGTGCTGAACAGAAACTGAGCAGATGCAGCGAGAGGGAGAGATGTGTGTGTGCGCGTGTTGAACAGAAACTGAGCAGATGCAGAGAGAGAGATATGTGTGTGTGCGCGTGTTGAACAGAAACTGAGCAGATGCAGAGAGAGAGAGAGATGTGTGTGTGAGCGTGTTGAACGCACACGTCACTCGCGCGCACACACACGTCACTCGCGTGCACACACACGTCACTCGCACACATACACTTCACTCACACACAAACACCACTCACGCACGTGTCACTCACACACAAACACACGTCACTCGCGCGCACACACACACACACACGTCACTCGCGCGCGCACACACACACACACGCCACTCGCGTATGGCAAGCCAAAAGGTTCAGATTTACGCTATAGGAATTTGAGGTTTGAGGAATTACCATACCACACTGAGATGCACTGAGTCAGTACACTTTCTATGGCCCCTGAATAGAACGTTTTCAGGATAGCTGGTGAGACCCTGAATTTCCTCAACTGTTGCAGATGGTACAGTCTTTGCCTGGCTTTCTTAACCTGTGTTTGAATCTGTGTAGTCCAAGTTAGGTCCTCGGAGATGTTTACACCGAGGTACTTGAAGCTACTCACTCTCTCCACAGGGGTCCCACTGATCATAAGAGGAGTGTAGGGCCGCTGCTGTCTCTTCCTGAAGTCCACGATCAGCTCCTTAGTTTTGCTCACGTTCAGAGAAAGACAGTTGTCCTGGCACCATGATGTGAGTCTCTCCACCTCATCCAAGTATGCGGCCTCGTCATCGTTGTTAATGAGGCCCAGAACCACAGTATCATCCGCAAATTTGACAATGGAAGTGGAGCTGTGAGAGGACACGCAGTCGTGTGTGTAGAGAGAGTAGAGCAGGGGGCTCAGGACACAGCCCTGTGGGGCTCCTACATTCAGGGTGATGGAGTTGGAGGTGAACTGGCCGTGAGGAAATCTTGAATCCAGTCACAGAGTGAAGTGTTTAGGCCGAGGTCTGACAGCTAGCTTGGTGGGGACTATAGTGTTGAAAGCTGGGCTATAGTCGATGAATAGCAGCCTGACATAGTTGCCATTCTTACTGTCGATGTGAGTGAGGGAAGAGTGCAGGACCTGAGAGATGGCATCATCAGTAGACCTATTTGGGCGATAGGCAAACTGAAGAGGGTCCAAAGTAGCAGGGATGGAGGAGCAAATGTGTTTTTTTAAAAGTCTCTCAAAAACCTTCATGACTGTCGATGTGAGGGCAACTGGACGATAGTCATTCAGGCAAGAGGGTTTACTGTTCTTAGGCACAGGGATTATGACAGATTTTTTAAAGGAGGTGGGAACAACAGAGGTAGCAAGGGACTCATTAAATATGGAAGTAAACAAACCAGCAAGCTGATCAGCACAGGACCTCAGAACGCGGCCAGTAATCCCATCAGGTCCTGCTGCTTTCCTGATGTTCACTCTCTTTAGTTCCCTCCGAACGTCGTCCTCTGAAAAGGTGATAGCATAATCATCGCTGCTCTGTCTGCTGCTTGCTGACGCGCTGATCAGCAGAGTCGCGCCGCCGTTACATTCAAAGCGGCCGTAGAAGGTGTTTAGCTCTTCGGCCAGCAACGGATCTGCTCTCACCTGTCCACCCACGGTTTCTGATTAGAAAATGTCCTTATTGTTACCGTTTCAGTGGCTTGCTCGGTTAGCGTGTTTACAAAGCTTAATGCTACATCCGTGAATTCGCTGACGTCAGATGAACTCGCCCGGAACATGTCCCAGTCGACGTCATCAAGAGATGCCTGTAGCGTAGCTTCAGAGTGGGAGGACCTGCGTGTCACTTCCCTCTCCACCGGTGGTTCCTGAACGATCCTTTGTTTGTATTCCGGTGTGAGGAAAATGGCGGCATGATCTGATTTGCCAAAAGCCGGCAGTGAGTGGGCTTTGTAGGCATTTTTGAGCGGAGTGTATTAGTGATCGAGTGTATTCAGTCCTCTGGTTGGACAGGATACATGCTGATGAAAGTTAGGGATGACCTTCTTGAGGTTGGCTTTGTTAAAGTCCCCCGCGATGATACATGCAGCGTCAGGATGTTTATTGATGTAGCCGCTGAGCTCATCGTGGAGTTTGGACAGAGCCAAGCTAGTATCTGCTTGTGGTGGAATGCAAACGGCAGTAACGATAATCGATGAAAATTCCCGGGGCAGATAGAATGGGCGGCAGATAATGGATAAGTTATATTGTTGTCTTTTCTGCTGTAAAGGTTAGGTGACTATTCACAAACTTTTTTGTTCATGGTATAATACTGTAAATGAGGACATATTTAACGTCTTCCATTCATTATTTGTAGCGCACCAGCCATCCAGTAATCACAACAATTTTGTGCTTCGCTGCTTTTACAACATCTTAAAAACATAGTCACTGTTTTAATGTGCTCAAACATAGAGGATTTTTCTGAAGAACAGTTAGCAGTTTAACTTTCCAGAACAAACACTCATGAAACTCATCACAAAACAGAGTAGTTGTGGGTTTTCCAGGTAACAGCAACAAGGTAGTCACTTATTGAGTTTACATACATTTTCGGCAGCACAGTGAATGTTTAAGACAAAGATTAAAATTGTTTACGTTTTATGCTTGAGCACATTGTGTCTGGCTATACTTGAGACTTTGAAGACCAGATTATGTTTTGTGAACAGTAAATGCAGAAAACCAACCAAATTCCAAAGGGTTTACATGCTTCTACTTTTATTTTTTGGCAAGCAACCTGAATCTTTATTTTTTTTTTAAACAGCTCTGTTAAACAATTTTCTGCAAGATTTAAGTGTATTTCATGGCCAAAGAATAAATAACTCTTAACACACTTGTATTGGAACTAGGAGCTTTTTATTTTAATGTCAAAAGTTTACATTTGCAATGACACTCGTGAACAAATCAAAACGACAGTATCTTACAATATTTACATCGTAATACAATGGCAATCAAAAGAGTTCAATAGTTATAAGTGACAATTATTGAGGTCTGAACATATGGGGTGGAAACATTTGACTAAAAGGTTTTGTGGGTGATTTGGACAGTTGTTTAGGCATCACAAACATGAAGGGGGAAAACACAAAGAAAAACAAAACGTCATGTGATTTTACAGCGCTCTCTTCCACACTCAATAACCGTCCCGAGTTGTCCCGGTCCTGCAGCAAAAATGGCTGCCCACTGGTCCGTGTGTGTGTTTTCACTACTGTGAGTGTACTTGGATGGGTTAAATGCAGAGCACAAACTCAGAGTATGGGACGTCATACTTGGCCACACATCACTTCACTTTTTCATCTTCCGACATAGTTGTGCAAGAAATAAAAAGCTACATACTGCATCACTTATGCCTGGTTTCACAGCCAGGGCTTAGACTAAGCCAGGGTTAGGCCATAGTTAAATTAGGACATGTAGCTTTTATTAACATAACAAAATAAAAAACACTACTGGTGTGCATCTTGAGACGAAACAATGGCACTGACAATTTAAGAACAGTCAATGCAAGTTTCTGTCAGTTAAAACAGCTCAAACATGCATTTTAGTCTGCATGGGACTAAGCTGAAGCCTTGTCTGTGAAACAAGGGGTTAGTGTTAAAAGAACTGTTGCCAAATATATACCATACCAGTATTTACTTAAATCCAAACAGCAATTTTTTTATATAAATGGAACAAATAAAGAGCCCAGAGGTGCATTTCATTGACTATGTATTTACAGTAGCCTGCTTTGTACAAGAGCCATACATTCAAATACGTAAATAGGCATTTTTTTCTGACACTTGCCTATCCGAAATTACATAAATATAATCTGTCCCGAGAAAACTCCACAAGCCATTATAAAGTGATGTTTACTATTATAACGTGATTTATGAAACTTAAACCAACCATTCAGAAGTGTGCCTGACCTTGACACAGGCTTTTCACAATGCAATGCATGTTTGGCATGTGGTGCGTCAGATGTCACAGGTTTATGCCACAGGTTTGGCATGTGGTGCGTCAGATGTCACAGGTTTGGCATCTGTGCGTCAGATGTCACAGGTTTATGCCACAGGTTTGGCATGTGGTGCGTCAGATGTCACAGGTTTGGCATGTGTCATGGCGTCTGTGCGTCAGATGTCATGTCACGTAATGTTAAAACTGCCTCTCCATTAGTCAGTCCCTGCCATGTCACCCCAGAGCCTCTCAACTATTTGGTTATAAGTGCTCCTGCCTCTGATGGCACTGCCTCTTCCAGAGCCCCTGAAAATTTTCATAACTCAGAAAGCATTGGTTTTCTCCTCCAGATCCATCCTAACCCTAGAATGCACTCCACATCTGGCCAAGGCATTTAAGAAGCAATGCATTACAACACTGCTGCGGCATGGAGGAAGACTATAAGACGGCTGCAGCTATTGATACCCTTGTGAATGACAATTCTCCATCTAAACCAAAACAAACACACGAGAGAGACATTAGACAAACAAAACAATTGTACAGTACTTGTTTTAATGTGTCATGCTTCTATATATAGCAAAATATTATTGTAGAATTTCACTATAATTAAAAAAAAAATACGGTAATATTTTAAAGTGTTATTTATTGCTGTGATGCAAAGTTGAATTTTCAGCTTCATTACTACAGTCTTCAGTGTCACATGATCTGTCAGAAACAGGGGCGTCAGTTTGTGTTGAAAAGTGGTGGGGACAAAAGATCAGATGAAAAAACATTACAGCAGGACGGGAAAAATATTGAATAACAGCGCATCAAAAATGGGCATAGCGTAGGCCAGTCAACAACACGAAAATACTCAGCATAAAACCCTCAACAATGTCGACTGCACATGTAACAGTCCCTGCAACACCAGCTCAACCGAACAATGCCAAAGCACCATACTATAGAAAACAGCAGCGCGTTAAGTCAATGATTACAATGAAATTCGTTACATATGTAAAAGAAAACACACCAGAAGCATACAACGCAACATATCTGCATCAAATAACACCAGATAAAATTAAAACAATGTGGGGTTTGCAACCCACATAGAATGCAGTGCAGTTAGGGAACCAAATCCACAAAATGTGAAATCCTCCTCTGCCATCGCACATCGCAGCGTAACCAATATAAAGTGCCGTGATAAATACTGTCATTATGTATGCCACAAAAAAAACCACACTAAAATCCAAACTATTTTAAAACTATAAGATGGCACGCAGGCCCTCTCTCTCGCATGCACACGCGCACGCACACACACGCACGCACACACACACACACACAAAGCCAATTTTTTTTTTGATCTGTAAATTACAGTAATTTACAGATTTAATTTAATTAATTACTTAATCGGCTACAATTAACTAAATCAATCACAGTGCAAATATATGCTATATAAAAACTCCCCTATCTGTACTGTTGATCAACATCTTCTCTTAAAGTTGAAAAATGTTAAAACTTCAAGAAGAACTAACGATGTTAGCCGGCTAATACATGGATGAATGAAACCTCCTCCCCAACACTTCGAGGTTTGAACGTAGCACATCATGTCCATCCATTCCTGCCAAAATCAATTAATGCCCAACTATCCAGTGTTTTGGCAACTGCACAAGAGGAGGCCAGGTCAAACTTACAAAAAATATTAAGCTCTGTTAAGTATTTGGCCCAACAAGGCCTAGCTTTAAGAGGGCATGGAAATGAAGAGGGGAACTTCCACTATCTTCTCCTTCTTAAGGCAGAGGATGATCCTGCCCTTGGACACTGGTTAAAATGGAACCACAGCTACACCAGCCCTGTCGTTCAAAACGAAATGCTAAGTTTGATGAGCAATACCATCATTCGCAACATTGCAGAGGAAATCCTGGCTTTACCAGTGGTCCAATATTCAGTAATAATTGATGGAACACACGACAAAAGTGGCACAGAGCAGGAGTCCATCTGTCTCCGCTACATTGATTCCGACTTGGAACCACGAAAGGAATTCATTGGCCTCTACGAAACTTCTTCCACCACAGGTGAGCAAATTTCTACGATTGTCTCTGATGTGCTACTCCGTCTGAACCTACCCCTTTCAGGACTGGGTGGCCAGACCTATGATGGAGCAGCCAATATGTCAGGACATCTGTCGGGAGTACAGGCTCACATCAGAAAAGAACAGCCACTTGCTATTTATGTTCACTGTGGGCCTCACTGCGTCAACCTGGTCACGCAAGCAGCTTGCTCAACCACACCGATTGTGAGGGATGCATTGCAGTGGACCCATGAGTTGGGGTGCTTGTTTGGACAATCAGGCAAATTTAAGACCATTTTCAAGTCTGTTGCAAAGTCCACAAGTGGTTCCTACATCACACTCAAACCTTTGTGCCCAACACGATGGACAGTGCGCACCCCAGCCATTGACGCCATCCTTGGTCAATATGAGGCAGTCTTGGCTGCATTGGAAGAGATGGCTTCGTCCAACACATCCGACACAGCTTCTAGAGCTAATGGCCTTCATGAGCGATTCCAAAAGGGCACCACAGTCCTTGGCCTGTTTCTGGAAAAAGAGGTGATGATGGGGTTAGAGGGCCTGAACACTTCACCGCAGGGGAGAAGTAAAACAATTGGAGGCATGTTAAGTACAGTTGACTGTGTGAAAAAGCACTTTCAGAGCCAACGAACTGAAGAAGCATTCATCACAGTCTACACCAGTGCAACTGATCTTGTTACATCTTTGGAGATCGAACCAATAAAGATGCCACATTTACGAAAGCCACAGAGGAGACATGCTGGCCCAGCTGAACCCTACGTTCCATCCACAGATCACGAGTACTACCGTGTACAGTCCTTGAAATTGTAACAACACAGCTGACAAAGCGGTTTGAACAGGAAGGGCTACAGCACCTGGTCAAGCTGGAGAAAGTCCTACTCTCTGGTCAAGTTAATGACGTGGTTGACCTGTATCCAGAGCTGCAGTTCCAGTCCCTAAAGGTGCAGCTGGCCATGTTCACTGTCTATTACACCTACAAAACCTGCTCAGAAGTGACAGAAATCATGAGGAACATGGTTCCCGAGGTCCGTGGTCTCTTCAGTCAAGTTGAGGCACTTCTGGGTTTGTTTCTCATTGTTCCTGCCGCATCTGCTGAAGCAGAGAGAAGCTTCAGTGCCTTGAGATGCCTGAAGACCTGGCTGCGCTCTTCAATGTCACAAACCCGACTCAACAGTGTGGCTGTTTGTCATGTTCACAGAGAGAGAATGTATAACTTGGACAAGAAGAAACTGTGTCAAGAATTTGTTCAAGTTACTGATCGGCACATGCATGTTTTTGGGTCATTTTAGAATCAGTAATAGTTTTTTTTGTTTAAGTTACTTTTTTTGGAAATGTACATTGTTTCTTTCTGTATCTGAACTGCATTGATTTTTCAGAACATTTTAACCAAATGCTTTTAAAACGTGGTGGGGACAAAATCAGCCATTTCAAAAAGTGGTGGGGACATGTCCCCAGCGTCCCCAGTGTAAATGACACCTATGGTCAGAAATAATTATAATATGCTGCTCGGTTATTATTGGTATCAGCATACATATAAAGTAGCACAACTGTTTTCAACATTGATAATAAAAAAAAGTTTCTTGAGTATGCAAATCATCATATTAGAATGATTTTTGATGGATCACATGGCACTAAAGACTGGAGTAATGAAGATGAAAATAACATTGTAATACTATTTCACAATATTAATGTTTTTACAGTATATATCAAAAATGCAGCCTTGGAGGGCATAGAGACATCATTAAAAACAATACAAATTTGTATTGTTCTAAACATTTGTACTGTACGTCTAAAAAAAACCCACTAATAATTATAAGCTACATAACGTGTATTATAAAAAAATTATAATAATTATATAATAATTATAATTATATTGCTGCGTAACTTGTGTATATTTACCTCATCAATTTATGGTTGCCAATTTGCCATCAAGGTGCCGCAGGGTGTTCGGTCCAGTGACACTGTAGTCTTCTCTGTGGTCTTTGCGATATTGCAGCGCAGCTACCCTAGGTTCAGTTTGAGCTAAACTCCTCTGCACTGTTTCTCTGGACCCAAACACCATCTGCCAGTAACTGTGCCCTCACAGCCTCAGATCCAAGCTGGTCATTCCCCAGCCATGAAGTCAGCAACCATTTCATCGAGCGCAGCATCTCTTATGTCGGAATATGACACGGAACCACTCAAATTGAACTCCCTGGAACAAACAGAATGACTGTTAGTTTTCAATATATAATTCATATTAATGCAGATTTAAAAAATACATGCATTTAAAAAATAAAAATCTTGAATCAATACTTCCACTCAAATGGATTAATGATGCTGAAAATTCAACTTTTAAAAATCACAGGAATAAATTCTTTTTAATATATTCCAGGGATAGGCAACGTCGCTCCTGGAGTGCTGATGTCCTGCAAAATTCAGCTCCAACCTAATCAAACACAGCTGAACAAGCTAATCAAGGTCTTCATGATCAGGCAGGTGAGGGTTTTTTCAGGGTTGGAGCACCTCCAGGACGATATATTTAAATAGAAGTGTTATTTCAAGTTTTAATACATCAGAATATTACTGGTTTTACAGCATTTTTACAGTATCAAATAGATGTAGCCTTGGTGAGAAGAAAAAAAAAAAACTTCATTAAAAATATTTTTTTTAAAGTACAGTTCACCCAAAAATTAAAATTCCATCATTATTTACCAACCCCCCAGGTCATCCATAATGTATAAATTGGTTCCCAACCACATTCACAGAGCCCACACCCTTTTCAGGTTTTGGAGTCGCTCAATGGGCTGAATCGGTTGTGTTTGATTAAAAGAGACATGCAAGATGTGCCGTGTTGGTTTGGTGGGGTGGGATCCAGAAACGTGGTTCAGCGCCACTGATGTAGATGTCCTTTTTAGCAGAACAGAAAATATGATTTCAGAAGAAAACATTTTCCTCCATTTAATGCAAGTGAACAGGCCTCAACTTAGACCAGTTTTGATGTTCCAACAGTCCTTGTTCAGGTTAAGCATCTTCTCTAGCAAAATGAGCAGTTATTATTAATATATACACATATACATATTATATATACACATACACACACATACACTTTTTATATATAAATGCCACCACATCACGTGTGACCCTCTCAGCTTGTATACATCACAGTTGTGAATTGTGAAGTAAACCATCTTGTGAATAGACATCAGAGCTTTTTGTTTTTAAATAAAAATCTTACTTGTGCTTAAAACATGGATTTTGGACTGTCAAATGGTCTATATTGAGCCCTGTTCACTTGCATTAATAAAATCCTGGAATGTTTACCTCAAAAACAGGGGTTCTCAACTCTGGCCCTTGAGTGCCACACATTTTTACCTCAAACCTTGATCAAACTCACCTGCTTGTAACTTTCTAGTGATCCTAAAGACATTGATTAGCTTGTTCAGGTGTGTTTGATTATGATTTGTAATGTTTCACTCACCTTGTCCATGCTCTCTGTCAGTGACTTCTGCTATACTCCCATGTCACGGAGTAACTGATCAGCTGCTGTACAGTAATCAGCCGCCCTCTCGCCCGTTCAAGGCTTCTTTGCAATGTTTCCAATCTAAAACCAAAAGTAGACGTTAAAAATAAGCTATGGACGTGCCAAAATATTCATGCTATTTTATACTAGATCCTTTTAAAAACACAAGACATAAATACACAGTTTAAAGATTCAAAATATGTTACTTGAAGTTACAAAACGCTTATCTAGCACCCCTAATCAAACCGATCATATGGAGAATATTCGACTATTAAGAGAAGTTCATAAAACTTAACAAAACGATTCGTGGAGTAAAAACTATTAAAAATTCGTTAGGTCATTAAAGCTAGCAGAAAGCCTGTATGTTAGCTTTAATGTAACCATCGGTGGCCGCTCCTAAATGAGCTGACAAGCTGAATGAGCGCCGACGGTAATTAAGGAACAGATTGACAGGCAGCAATATTTTAACAAGTCTGAAGAAACGATCCTTACCTCAATAAAGTTGATTGGAGCACATTGAAATTGAAGCACATTCAAAATCTCCTGTCAGTCGAGTGCAGTCCTCCAATGTCCGCTTATTAAGCAAAATGAAGTTTCGTCTTGCCATGATCTTAATATGATGTGAATTACTATTTAATCAATTGGTCTGGTCTGGTTCTGTTGATCATTGATTGGGTGAGAACAGTTCAATATTACTGGCTGTGGAAATCAGCGGGCGTGGCTCATTATACTACAAGGAAAACGCCGTAAATAACGCGTGCGTTTGTGCAATCAGAACGGCGTTAAATACGGCGTTTTTACGGGTTACGCGCGGTTTTTACGGCGTTTGCTATCAGGACGGCGTATTTGATGGCGCTAATACTGTTTTAAACGCCGTCAAAAACGGCGTTTTGTATGTAAACGCGATCTATCTATAGCGTAAATCTGAACCTTTTGGCTTGCCATATGTGTGTGCGTGAGATTGTGTGTGTGCGTGAGTGACGTGTTTGCGTGTGCGTGAGTGACGTGTGTGTGTGCGCGCGAGTGACGTGTGTGTGCGCGCGAGTGACGTGTGTGTGTGTGTGTGTGTGTGTGTGTGTGTGTTGGTTAGTGTGCATCAATCGAAGCAGTGCATTAATATGGAACGGTGATTAAACTGACAGTTCAGATTTCCTGCACACCTGCCAGCCAAACAGAATCCAGTATTCAGACAGACCATAGTGTATATATACTGTATATATAAAAGACTGGTTGCTGCTGGAAGAGGTGGATGATTGAACGGCAGTCACACACAGCTACAGCTGGAGAGGAGAGAGGATAGAGTCAGTTCAGTGGATGGGGATTATTAGGAGGCCGTGACTAACACTAACCCCTTTTGGTAATATATTGTATAATCATCACCATCTGTTTGATTACATGTAATTTAACTAACTGCATGATTTTTACTGTATATTTCTGCCACTAATAACTGTAATGTTCAATAAAGCAACTTGTTGAGTTAACGTCTCCGCTTTATTAACATCAGATCGCTTTCAACATACAGGAACACTTGTGACTAGTCAGACAGCATAAACAGAACTGCTCTCAGCCACTAGCACCAGGACTATATCAAACTCCCCTTTTAAACCCTATATTGCCACCTAAGGGATGAGAGGCACATTGCATATAACATCATTAAACTGTTTATACTACATCACCCTTCCTTAAATTCAAATGTATTTTCTTTCTCTATTCATTCAATTTATTATATATATTTTTTTCACACAAAGTCTTTGTATCTCTGTGGAATTGTGACAGCGCGTCCAGACCTAGTTTTTTTTCTGTGCGGTGAAGTAATTGTAGTGTGGCTGGAATCAGACTCGGGTAAGCAAGCTTCTGATTGTTCCTCTTGCACTTGAATGTCTGGGGCATGATCAGGTGTAGTGATCACATGTTGATCTTGACCATTAGTTTCCTTTTGTACCAGTGGCTGTTCTTTTCCACTGACTGTGGGCATTAGATGACGTCGGTTTCGTCGGAGTACTCCAGTCTCAGACTGAACAAGGTAAGACCGTGGTATCTCACACTTCCCCAGTATAGTGCCAGATTTTACCCACTCTCTTTCACCATCTAGTTTCACTACCACGGAGGTACCGGGTGGAATCTCAGGCAATGATCGGGCACTGTTCCTCTTGTTGTAATACTTTCTATAGCTTTGTTTGGCCTTTTGATCTGTCTTTCTCACTTGCTGAAGATCAGGCCACTCCGGCTGCAGATGTGACTCCAACGTGGGAACTGTGGTTCTAATTTGTCTACCCATCATAAGCTGTGCGGGACTTACACCTGTAGCTTGAATGGGTGTAGCTCGATAGCTCATCAAAGCTGCGAATGGGTCAGACTGTTTCAGAATCTTTTTAGCTGTTTGCACTGCCCTCTCGGCTTCTCCGTTTGACTGGGCATAATAAGGGCTCGAAGTAATGTGCTGAAAATCATAGTCTCTCGCAAAATCCTTAAAAACTCTTCCACTAAACTGTGGTCCATTGTCTGTAAACAGAACGTTAGGACAGCCCCATCGTGCAAACATGTTCTTTAAGCAAGCACGTGTCGTTTCCCGTGACAAGTCCTGAAGGTGAGCTATGTCGATATATCTTGAAAAATAGTCCACGACTATCAAGTAATGCTGCTTATTCACTTCACAGATATCAGCACCAATTCTCTCCCATGGACGGTCTGGCAAAGGAGTGGTTAGAAGTGGTTCCTTCCTCTGTGTAGGTCTTGATTCTAGACAATCCTTGCAGTTGTTAATGAGCTGCTGGATTTCTTTACTTAAGCCTGGCCACCACACGCTACAATTGGCTCTTTCCCTACATTTCACAATGCCTTGGTGACCACTGTGCAGCCTTTGGAGTATATCGGACCTCATCTTTTGGGGAATTATGATCCTGTCACCATACAGCACTAGGTCTTGGAAAACTGACATGTGATGACGTGCACTGTAGTATGATTTCAAGGCTTGAGGGACATTGGCTGCATACCTGGGCCAGCCATCAGTCACATATTTCCTCACACTTTGTAGCTCGAAATCCAACTCTGTTTCTCTTTTCACAGACTCCATCTTCGTTTGGGAGATTGGCCATGCATCACTGACTGCATTCTCATAAGTCTCTACTTCTTGCACTAGTTCGGAAACCTCTGTCGAAATAGTGGACTGAGGGTGTCGTGACAGCGTATCGGCGACCACCAGTTGTTTGCAACTGGATTGTATCGCATCATTCGCAGTAACAGTCTTTGACATCTCAGGGGAACTGAATCGAGATCCTTGGCATTTATCAACGGGATAAGTGGTTTATGGTCGGTTTGCAGGATGAAACTCTCCAATCCATACAGAAACCGTGAACATTTTTCACAGGACCACACAGCTGCCAGGCACTCTTTTTCGATCTGGGCATACCTTTTTTCAGCATCAGTCAGCACCCTGGAGCAGTAGGCCACCGGTTTCAGTTCTCCGCCATAGTCCTGCAGCAAAACGCCCCCCAGACCGTAACTGCTCGCGTCTGCGCTGACGACTGTGGGCTTTCTGACATCATAGAATGCTAGAACAGGAGCTTCAGTGATTAGATGTTTTACATGATTAAATGCCTCCTCTTGTACAGGTCCCCAGTACCATACTGTATCTCGTTTTAACAGCTCGTTGAGAGGTCGAATGACATCAGAGAGATGAGGAACATACCTGCCCAAGTAGTGAATCATTCCAAGCATTCTCCTTAGCTCTGAGATGTTCTTTGGCTTTTCCAGGTGTGTGATAGCTTCGATTTTTGTGGTATCTGGGCGTATGCCCTCCTTGTCTATGACGTGTCCCAAGTACCTGAGTTGACCCTGTCGCAGCAGACATTTTTCAGTGTTCAACTTGAGACCAGCTCGGTCAACGGCTTCCAGCGCCCTATGGAGTCGGTGGTCATGTTCCTCTGGGGTGTTGCCGTACACTAAAATATCGTCCATGAACACCGCAACCCCTTCTAGGTCTTTAAGGATGGCTGACATCTCCCGTTGGAAGATTTCGGGTGCGCTGGTGATCCCAAAGGGTAGTCTGCGGAAGAAATATCTCCCAAAAGGAGTGATAAAGGTTGTTAGCTTGGCACAGTCTATATCCAGTGGCAGCTGCCAGAAGCCACTAGCTGCATCGAGAAGTGAGAAAACTTGAGCATGTGCTAGCTTAGGAAGTATGTCATCAATTGTTGGCAGCACAAATTTCTCTCTTTTTACAGCCTTATTTAGTTGTTTTAGATCGACACAAATCATAATTTGCCCTGTCTTCTTTGGGACAGCCACCATAGGAGCACACCACTCAGTAGGCTCAGTGATCTCCTCTATGACACCGCATTTCACCATTCTCTCGGACTTTTGGAAGCAAGGGCACAGACACCCGTCTTGCAGTGTAGACACTGTACGGTACAGTATCTTCTTTCAGGCGGATTTTGATGGGTTTAATCTTTACTAACCCCAGTTCAGAAGGAGAAGAAATGGGTTGGAGCTCTTCTAGCCTCTTTACTAATTCCATCGTACTTGCAGCATCACGACCAAGAAGATTATGTACATGGTGACCAGTCACAACGAATGTTTCAAAACTGTACTGCTTATCTTTAAAGACAGTCGTGGCTTTGAATTGTCCTCTGCAGTGCAATGCACCCCCTGGGCTCTCAAGTTTTACATTCACCCTTTTGAGTTGTGACTTGTACTTCAACAGAGAAAAGGTTTTCTCAGAAAGGACACTTATGTCTGCGCCTGTATCTATTTTAAAATCTATCTCCGTGCCTTGTATTGGGAGAGTGACCTAGAAAATGTGTCATGCTGCTGCCCTCTTGTGGTTTGTTGACTTCATAGACTGCTCGGGTTCTACAAACTGCAGCGAAGTGACCCTTTTTCCTGCATTTGCGGCACTCTGCACTTTTTGCTGGACAGATTTCCCCTTTTCTGTGATTTCTGCCACATCTTTTACATCTCCACTCAGTTGCATGCTCTGTCTGGTTTCGTTTTGAGCCAAGGTGCTGTCTGCCTCTTTCACTGTAATGGGATTTTCCCCTAGCGCCGGCCACCTCACTGATTTGAGCACTAACGCAGGCAGCTTGTTCGTTTACATGTCCACGAACTTGTTCAGACTGTCTCACGAGATCTATGGCATTTCCGAGTGTCAAATCAGGCATTAATTGAAGCCTTTCTGACAGTTTACGGTCCAGAATCCCAATCACTAACCTGTCGCGAATATTTCCATCATTCGCGGCTCCGAAGTCACACGTGTTCGCTAGCTCGTGCAGGCTGCGAATATATTCCTCTGCCATTTCACCTGGCTTTTGAACCCTCGTGTGGAATCGTGCACGCTCGTGAATAACGTTAACTTTGGGTACGAAGTAGTCATCGAGCTTTGTGATTACAGCATCATAATCCTCTCTGTCTTCCTCTCCGAACGTAAATGTCTGATACACTTGTTCAGCTTCTTTTCCCATTGAATAAAGCAGCGTACAGACCTGTACTTCAGCCTCCTCCTTATCCAGTTTAGTGGCTATCCTGTAGCGGTGAAATCTTTGACGCCACTCTGGCCATCTTTCGGGGGGGCTAAAGTCAAAATTATCCGGGGGCTGAAACTTTGCCATGGCTTTAACTGCGCTTCACTTCTGACACCATGTAATGTTCAATAAAGCAACTTGTTGAGTTAACGTCTCCGCTTTATTAACATCAGATCGCTTTCAACATACAGGAACACTTGTGACTAGTCAGACAGCATAAACAGAACTGCTCTCAGCCACTAGCACCAGGACTATATCAAACTCCCCTTTTAAACCCTATATTGCCACCTAAGGGATGAGAGGCACATTGCATATAACATCATTAAACTGTTTATACTACAATAACCTACTCCTAGATATATTGTAGAAACTTACATTTTCTGTAAAGCTGCTTTGCAGTAATTTGTATTGTGAAAAGCGCTATACAGATAAATTTGAATTGAATGTAATTGAATACGGGCCAGTGGAGGTGATTTGGCCAGTTACACCCCCACTCTTTGAGAAGTGCCATGGGATTTGTAATGAGCACAGAGTCAGGACCTCGGTTTAACGTCTCATCTGAAGGGTGGTGCTTGTTTACAGTATAGTATCCCCGTCACTACACAGTTATATATGACATAGGAATTAGGCTTGAAGTTAGAAAGAAGATTTTAAGGAAAATATAATTAGTTTCATAATGATTTTTTTCTTCCTAAACCTTGTCTGTGGTGTAAAATCACCCCTGGCCCAATGCCCCCGGAGGGCATCACTTCCCACTCTGATAATTACTGTAGTTACTATGTTCTGAACATCACATCCTTTCTTTTTCCCTCAGATGGAATCTATCTAGGTGCTTGAATAAAGATATTTGGACTTTATATAAATCCTCAACTTAGCACCAGCAAGCTTGTTAGCTATACAGTTAACATCAGCTAACAATATTTCCTTTTTTTCAGTATGTTATGAATAAACATTCATATGTCTACTCGGCTAGTTGAGCTAAACAATATAAAAATGTATAACGTTGCTGTAGATAAACAATATAAAAACAGACGTCACAGGGCTAAATGCGTAGCATTTTAATAAAACTGCTAAAGTTACAGCAGCGGTAAATATGAACGAGCATGAGTTATTTTATTGAATCTGTGTAATTTTAATGTTTCGTTTTTCTGACCTAAAACATAGAGACACTGGTGTTGTGTATGTGATTTCAAGTATTTCAGAGGGCTTAAATAGATCACCTTTACAGCAGATTTAGTTCACAAACAACTGACAGTTTTGAGCTAAATATGATTTTCAGTTACAATAATTCATCCTAAAATTCGCCATTAGTAACTTACTTTTGGCAGCGTCAGACGCGCGCGCGTTCACGAGGTCTCCCGGTTGAGTTCAGTTCACTGGAGACTCGTTCTAAACGATTCATTTGAATCAGTGAGTCGACTCGAGAACAGCTGTGATCGGATCATTCCAATTCGTGGATGAATCAGGGCCGGCTCCAGGCATGGGCGGGGGTGGGCTAAGCCCACCCAAATGACTGTCTTGCCCACCCAATCAAAATTAGACAAAGATTGCGTTATTTTTTTATGCAATGATTAAAACCAATCTGAAGTGAACTGTATTTTGAGAAGTTTAAGATATAGCTGGAGACTGCCCCAACAATAATATAATAACACCAGAAAATTGCAGCATTTTGCTTTTATTGGCTGAAATCAAGGCGCGCTGAATTCACGCGGAGCTTCAGTCTGTTGCAGAAAAGCTGAGACTGACAACGAGTGAAAACGGGCAGAAATATTTGCGCGCTATCACGGTAAGTTTGTGAGTCACGGGGAGTTTTATAGGCTACATGAATATGTATCATAGCTTACCACTGAAATGACCTGGGCTGCGTTTCCCAAAAGCATCGTAAGGTTAAGTACATCATACACCCATTGAAACCAATGGAGCTACGATCAACTTAGGGCCTAAGTCTTAGGCTTACGATGCTTTTGGGAAACGCAGCCCTGATCAGATTTAATGTTCTAAAACACCCGCTCATAACTTTTATTTATTCATTCATTGCATGGATGGCTGGGGCAAGAACATAATATACGCATCTAAAATGCATGTAGGCTATACAGTTCAGTGAAAGCTTACCACTTTTGGCTTGCTGTTTATGCTGAATATAAGAAGGAAAATGGAAAGTAAAGAGCCTGTGTGATTAAAATGTGTTCGTTACTATAGCAACAGTCTGCTCAATGTAGCGTTCCCCTTCTATGACGTAAACCAGTGATTCTCAAAGTGTGGTATGAGTAGCACTATAGTGGTACGCAGAGGAATCACTAAATAATAGTTTTTTTTAAAACACATTTTAATTGAATCTTTATTTGAGTAAAGTTTTTTACAATTAAGTACAGTACAGTTTTTATTTAACTTTTAGGGACAACACATTTTAATTTAATAATTGTATTTACCTGTTTGTAAGCACTGTGCAGTGTTAATGTTCAAACTGTGTATTTACAATGTTAAAGTGGCTGACAGCAATAAATACTGTTATTAGGAATAAAACTGACTGGTTTTTGAACTGTGCAGAGCTGTGGATGAATAATTAGGCCTACTACGCTACTGTATTTTAATGTTGGTCATTATGGTGGTATTTGGAGAGCCAAATGTTTTCTGAGGTGGTACTTGGCATAAAAAGTTTGACAAACACAGATGGTAAACGACCAACAATATCCAGTGATGTAATATCCTGCAATATCCTATTTGACTTTTGTTTTTTCAAAGTCCAGAGTTTTGAATGGAAAGTAGGTCTGTCATTTAGGTGATTCATGTCATTCATAATTGATTATGATGACAATAGCATTTTCAATTATACAACTGAGATTGAATGGATGCATATTTTACAATCCCAAAAATATTATTTGCAGTTCAGATTAGTGAAAAAAAAAAAAACTCGGGACTCTCGCTCTGTTTTCAGAGAGAGAGAGAGAGAGAGAGAGAGAGAGAGAGAGAGAGAGAGAGAGAGAGAGAGAGAGAGAGAGAGAGAGAGAGAGAGAGAGAGAGAGAGAGAGAGAGAGAGAGAGAGAGAGAGAGAGAGAGAGAGAGAGAGAGAGAGAGAGAGAGAGAGAGAGAGAGAGAGAGAGAGAGGAGAGAGAGAGAGAGAGAGAGAGAGAGAGAGAGAGAGAGAGAGAGAGAGAGAGAGAGAGAGAGAGAGAGAGAGAGAGAGAGAGAGAGAGAGAGAGAGAGAGAGAGAGAGGTTAAAATACCCGTTTTGATAGTATTCTGATAAACACAGTCGGTTATGTCTTAAGTTAACCTATACAGCGGAGAAAGAACAGAACAGTTGTCATGTTATTTGCACTAAAAGAGATTTCTGATGCTGTTAAGTCAAGTGCTTTCACTTTTGGTTAATTGAGGACTTTGTTTTATATAAAAATGCAGAAAGTTATAAAGCACTTTAGATGTTCTGTGTCATTTATACCAAACACTAATGTTGCTGGTTACTAGTGTGTT
Organism: Schizopygopsis malacanthus; assembly: GCA_027474115.1. Classification (NCBI taxonomy): domain Eukaryota; kingdom Metazoa; phylum Chordata; class Actinopteri; order Cypriniformes; family Cyprinidae; genus Schizopygopsis; species Schizopygopsis malacanthus. The sequence continues at coordinate 183,994 of JAPDDM010000222.1, forward strand.
TGCAGCACTACTATCATTTAGTTTTTATATTTTTCAGTTTAATTGATTTGTATTTATAAAGTTGTATTTATTTTATTTAAATGTATATTTAAGTTTACATTTATGTTCCAACAAACTTGAACAATTCTGCTTGATAAATTCTCTAAAACGTTTATGCAAATTTTTTGTTTTTTATTACCCGTTTTATTTATTTATTTATTACTTGGTCAGTTTAATGATTTGTTTGGATAAATATTTAATTTGAATACCATGCAGTGCACAAAATTAACATTCGAGAGATGTTTGAAGTCAGTGTTCAATAAATGATGTTAAGTTTAGATGTTGTGCATCCACTTATTATTAGTGACATTTTAGCATGCAAACGAAGAGAAAAACTTCAAGATATCGGCCCTAAAAACCCATATCGGTCGATCTCTATGTAGTAGTTGGCTCAAGCCCGTCGCAAACAATCGGTATCAAGTGTATTGCACACCGTGTAAGAAGGCGTTGGAGATGTCTAGTTTAGGCATACAATCCTTACAGTCGCATGCAAAGTCAGAAAAGCATAAAGTTGCTGTAAAGGTCTGCAGCGGGTGCAGGTTTTGTTCGGCTCCGTCACTAACGTTACCCGGTCCAAGTACAGCGCGGGACTCCGTTCGTCTCGCATCCAGTGCCACACACAGTGGTTTCGGTTGACTGACTGACTTTGGAAAGTAATGTCATAAAATAATTGTTACTTTACAATGTTACAATTTACAATTGTTATGTGTTGTTCCTGTGTTCTTGATACTTAAGAAAAGGGAGCCTTCAGTTTGTTACCCAGTTTAAGTTATTTTTCGTAATTCGTGTAGGTCATAAATGTAAATCATAATGGTCATAAAAAGGTCTTAAAGTCTTAAATTTGACTGACTAAACCCTGCAGAAACCCTGTTCTCTGCGTCTCGGAGCACGTGGTGTATTATAAGGAGGAACGGTGTGTTTATTAAATGTAGTGAAGTAAAAGCTACTCAATATAAAACTACTCTAGTAATGTACAGATAAATGAAAAATGTATTTAAGTACAGTAACGAAGTAAAAACCTGCTTTTCATTTTAATATATTTTTTCGTTATGTACTGATTCAAATTAGTAATCAATAATTGCTTATTATTTTACCACTCTGTGCGCATGAACAGGTACATTTCTGTCTCAATGTCAAACTAATACAAGCCTAAAGAGAGAAACTCAACCTCACTGAAGATAAATACACAGTCGGTGATGAAATACAATAGACAAAAAATACAATAAATAAGAAACACTACATACATTGTGTAAATTAATTAGTCTTCACTGTGTTAATTATACCCATCTATGATAGATATAATTAACACGTGTATTATGTATAGATTCTATACATAAAAGGTTTTACCGGAAACAACACGATATAAACGATAGAACATATGAAACGATAGACTTTTTATTTCGTCCGTCCAATATATATCGTCATATCGCACAGCCCTACTTCATTACATTAGACATATTTCTAGGGCTGGGCGATATGGCTGAAAACTGTATCACGATATCAGTGTTTCATATCAGTCGATATCGATAATTATTGATATTTTTTATGACCCATTTAAAATAAGGACCAGGAGAAAAATATTACATTTAAACATTTTTATTTTAAACTTAACCTTCCTCTGATCATAATCCCCTCAGTTATTAAGACAGAAATGTCAACAACCATGGAAAACTCAAATAATTAAATTGTAAACATAAGTCTAAAGCAGAGGTGGAAAGAGTACAAAAATATTCTACTCAAGTAAAAGTACCATTACATTACTGAAATTTGACTTAAGTACAAGTAAAAGTACCAGTCTAAAAATATACTCAAGTAAAAGTAAAAAGTAGCTCATTTAAAATGTACTCGGAGTAAAAATTACTTAGTTACATTTTAACAATGAGAGGGAGGAAAAAATGGGATAGACCAAAGATGTCAAACTCAGTTCCTGGAGGGCCACAGCCCTACACAGTGTAGATATTACCCTAATTAAACACATCTGATACAGCTAAACTAATCATTTAGGCTTATTTGAAAACTACATGGTGTGTGTGTGTTGGAGCAGGGTTGGAACTAAACTCTTTAGGGCTGCGGCCCTCCAGTAACACCCTCCAGAGTTTGACACACCTGGGATATGGGCTAATAAATCTCAAACTAGGTGTTTTTAATTAAAGGAATCAGTTATTTAGAATAATAACACATTTAGGCTGTTACCAGGCAAATGAAATCAGTATCAACAAAATTCATCTTTGCAATGCAGAGGAAACGCAGAAGCTTCATCTGAAGATGTAGATGTATTACACTGACATGAATGCATTCAGCCTGCAGTTACACATGCAGAAATAATGTTTTGATAAATAAGACATAAAATGTGACCCTGAACCACAAAACCATAAGGGTCCATTTTCCTAAATTGCGATTTATACATCATCTGAAAGCTGAATAAATCATATTTCCATTGATGTGTGGTTTGTTATGATAGGACAATATTTGTAAATCTGGAATCTGAGGGTGCAAACAATCCAAATATTGAGAAAATATCCTTTAAAGTTGTTCAAATTAAGCTCTTAGTTTTGATATATTTACAGTAGGAAATTTACAAAATATATTAATGGAACATGATCTTTACTTAATATGCTAATGATTTTTGGCATAAAAGAAAAATGTATAATTTTGACCCATACAATGTATTGTTGGCTATTGCTACAAATATACCCCAGCGACTTAAGACTGGTTTTGTGCTCCAGGCCAGGGTCACAAATGTTAAATAGTCATTTGAAATACAAAAATCAAAAGATACTTTAAATGTTAAATTAGATCCACCAGTAGGTGTCAGCAAGTCACTCATAAGTGAGTCATTGCGATTGAACAGAATCATTTAAACGGTTAATTCAAGGAATGAAACACGTCATTGCTCAGAGTCAGAGACGCAAAACTGTGTTTGGAATTATTTTTGTTGTCGAAATAGAGCAAAAACAGGCAATATGGTGTCTAAAACGCAAGTCTCTTAATTAACTTCTTGTTTTTTGAACTGTTGTAAAAAGCAAAACTACAGGCCTATGTAATCATGGTGATTTATTTTAGAAAAACGGCATTCTTCATGTGATGTTGACTTACTATATTAAATTATATAAATATATACATTTTCTGCTTCTATATCTTCAATGCTGTGATCATTCTAAACTCATTTTAACACTGAATCACGCAGTGAAAGAAAGCACTCGCACTAGTCTAATCTACTAGATTTCACGGCACACTGTTTGATATCGCACACCCTGCACCACTGTCTTTTTGGCTCATTTGTGCAAAATCTGTTGCTAAACTCTCAAAGCTTCTTCATTTTAACCACCAATGCAACAATGTAAGTATTTACCTCACGTTACCTCTACATGCTTGTGAAGGGCGATGTCGAGATATAAGCTGCTATTTTGGTGTCTCTAGGCAAACACAGCTTCCATAATAGAGCATGAATATGGCCAGCGTTCACTTCATTTCCTTCGAGTTCAACTTCAGCAGAATACGACGGGTTTGGTTTTCAGCCGGGTCTGCATCATTAACGCCTGTCTTGATCTTCTGCATCTTTCTTGTGATTTTAGCACCGGTTTGTTCTTCTGCCCATTATTTGCTGCAGTAGTTTAGATTTCTTTACTCAGTAATTAATGTGTTTTAAAATGTAGCGAAGTACAATACTTTAAACTAAATATACTTGAGTAAAAGTAAAATTACAGATTTAAAAAATTACTTTAAAAAGTAGAAGTACACAAAAAAGCTACTCAGCTACTCAATTACAGTAACGCGAGTAAATATAATTCATTACTTTCCATGCTAACACACACGTCTTCTATTGTGTTTTTTTTTTTATACATTTCACTCTCTATATGTAACAGATGTATGCCAGTAAGGGCTGTGTGTAAAACCTCACTCTAGTTTATTTATATAAAAGGTATATTTGTGTGTAAAGTTGGGTATTATTACTATTCCCGGTCCCGCCCACTCCCGATTAAATATTTTCCTCTCCCGTCCCAATCACGTGATTCGTAGCGATTTTGTTTCCCATCCCGCGGGATTCCCGAAAAAATGCCAGCCTCTAATGCAGAGTACCTCTCCATGGCGGTCTGCTGCTTGTGCGGTGTTGCAGCTACAGATGTTGTTGGTTGAATACGGCTGTGCTCCAAAGGGTGAGCGCGGCTAAGGTGGTACATCAAGTTCGTGACCAGTCTTGGCGGGGACGACGGTCTTGCATAATTTGCAGACGACATTGGTCTGACTACGGTCAGACTTATAATATCCAAAAAACTGCCATACTGGCGAGCTGACTTTTCCTCTTTTATTTACAATTTCCTCGCTCGCTGCGGCACTCATTTTCTGCTTATGAAAAGGGATCCAGCAGACCAGCACGAGACAACGATATGGCGCAACCAAACAGATACTGTTACATGATTGGCTGTTAGCGTGTCACTCCCTACGTTGCTAGGTTACCAGAGAGCGAGTGCCTTTGTTAATGCAACCAAACTTGCTTCGCAACCTCTGTTTTCTTCCGACGAAGAATAAAAAATATCGAACGTTTTATCGAACACATTTTTTATTGATATCGATCACGTGTCTATCGCGATACATATCGTTATCGTTTTATCGCCCAGCCCTACGTTAAACTGGTAATGAATGAAATGAAACGGAGAACAGAGTTTATAGAGGAATGAAATGCTAGGAGACCCGGTCAATCATTCAGCCGGTGTGTCGTGAGATCTCTGAACATTTCAGCACTCTTACATAATATTCTCATAAAAGACTGCTCAAACACACACATGAGATATATGAGAATATATATCAGAATCTGTTCTGGGACACAGGTTTAGGTTAAGAGCAGGTTGTTATATAAAAGATCATGTGTTTGTGTGTCTGATTTAATCATTCATTCATAATTCCTGATTCTGATGTGTTTTATCTCCATCAGATTCCCGTCAGCTCTCTCTGGATCTGAACACAGTGAATAAACTCCTCCGTCTGTCTGAGAGAAACAGAGTGATTACTCTCACTTTCACAGATCAGTCGTATCCTGATCATCCAGACAGATTTGATTATCTTCAGGTGTTGTGTAGAGAGAGTGTGTGTGGACGCTGTTACTGGGAGCTGGAGTGGAGTGGAGGTGTGTTTATATCAGTGTCATATAAGAGCATCAGGAGGAAGGGAGACGGTAATGAGTGTGTGTTTGGACGTAATGATCAGTCCTGGAGTTTGATCTGCACTCGCTCCAGATACTCATTCAGACACAATAACATACAGACTGCTCTCTCTGTGAAGCCCATCAGCAGCAGAATAGGAGTGTTTGTGGATCACGGAGCAGGAACTCTGTCCTTCTACAGCGTCTCTGACACAATGAGCCTCATCCACACAGTCCAGACCACATTCACTCAGACGCTCTATCCTGGGTTTTATGTTGGTTCTGGATCATCAGTGAAACTGTGTTGATGAATCAGAATAGACTGACGAGAGATTCTACCCATAATGCTTTGAGCTGCAGGATAAATCAGTAACAGTGAGATGTTATAGAGTCTCTTCATCACATTAATATGAACATAAATCAGAAGAAATGTGTGTCAGAAATCCACATAGAGAGTCAGATCAATCATTCATTCAGAACATATTCATCTGATTTCTCTGTATTGTTTTTGTGCACAAATAATAAAACACAGTGACAGACCATCTTGAGATCAGATTGTGATTGATGAATATGTAATCAATATTTCTAGTTTCTCACTGTAAAGATGCTTTGAATCACTGTACAATAAAGCTGATGAATCTGAGAGATGTCTGAATGATTTATGAATATAATCGATTCCTCACGAGACAAAATATAACGTTAATCACAGCATTTAATCAAATATAGTTATTATAATACAGTGAAGACATATTACCATATCTTCTTCAGAAAATAACGTGACAGAATATTTATTTTATAATATTTACTAGTTTGAAAGTGTTTTAATGACAATAGATTCATCAGAAAAATCAAATCTGTAAAAACTTTGCTGATTGATTTGAACAAATGTAAATATATAATGCAAATATTACTTTAGCTGAAGACTTTGTATCGATACTGGAGTCATTTTATTGATTAAACAATGATTTCAATTATAGCAAACTACTAATGAAATGTGTTACAATTGAATCATCCTACTGTACTGTAAAATAACAACTATTTCATAATAACAATAATAATATTAACAACCATTTTATTTCATCACATTAACAAATCAAAATAATTATTACAATAGAATCAACAAAGAAAGGACACAATTGCAATTATCCTATTATACTACAAAATAAAAAACTGTATTTAAAAATGATAATAACCAAAATATGAATTTTATTTTATTTTCAGTATATCAAAAAGGAAATGTTACAATAATCCTACTGTACTAAAAATGGGTATTTAAAAATAATATCCTAATTATTTTAGTTATTTATTGATGATTATAACAATTACCCAAAACCATAAAAAGTTACTATAAAATAAAAACTCAGTATTCAATAATAATCATAATAATTATTATCATTATTAGTATATGAATTTTACAAGATTTGTTGCAATTGCAATAATCATACTGTACTGTAAAATAAAATAAAAAAAATATTTTTTATAATAATAATAATAACAATTTGTATTACAATTTAAAAAACAATTAAAATCATATTAAAATCATATTTACTATTATTCATTACTATTTACTATTATTAATTACTATTGCTATATTTGTAATGTACAATGAAATGTGAGTATTTAATAGTAACAATAGTCATAATATGCATTTTATTGATCCTTTCCCCTATATTTGATCTATTTTATTATTTTAATATAAAAAAGGAAACGTTACAGCTGCAATAATCCTAATATACTGTAAAATAAAAATAGGTATTTCAAATTAAGAATAAACTCATTATTTTAGTTAGTTATTGTTAATTATAATAATTACACAAATCCATAAAAGGTTACTATTGCATTAATAATATTGAACTGTAAAATAAAGTCTGAATTTATAAAATAATAATAATAACCCAAATATGAATTTTATTTAATGTGAATTTTATTATTTTAAGCATATCAAAAGAGGAGATGTTATAATTGCAATAATCCTACTGTACTAAAAAAACAATGAGTATTTAAAAATAATATCCTAAATATTTTATTCATTTATTGTTAATTATATTATAACAATTACCAAAACCATAACAAAGTACCTATTTCAATAATCATATTGTTCTGTAAAATAAAACTCAGCATTTAATAATAATAATAATAATAATAATAATAAAATGTTACAATAATCATATTCCACTGTAAAAAAAAAATATATAATTTGTATTTATTATTATTATTATAATAAAGAATAAGAATTGTATTATTTAAATCAGAACAATAAAAAACATAAGATAATATTAAGTATGATAAGTAGTTGTATTGAAAAATTAAAAACAAGTAATAGTAAAATGTCTTTGTTATAATAATAAAAACAACTATATATTTTATTAATATTTAAATAACAAATCAATAAAGAGAGGTCACAATTTAAATAATCCTATTATACTATTTAATAACAATACAACTATCACAGTAACCTTGTTGTACTGTAAAATAAAATGTCAGTAATAATAATAATGACAATAATAATAATGATGCATTTTATTTTATTATTTAAATAACAATCAAAATAAAACATACTATTACTATATAGTTACTTTTGCAGTAATTTTACAGTAAAATAAAATGTGAGACAAAAATAATAATAATAATAATAGCAACCAAAATATGAATTTCATTTTATGTTACTTATTTTAAGTATATCAAAAAAGGAAATGTTATAATTGCAATAATCCTACTGTATTGTAAAATAAAACTCAGTATTTAGTAGTAATAATAATATTAATGTTATTTGATTGTTTAAAGTATATCAAATTAATAAAGATGTGTTTGTTTAATCTTGAATTGAATTGTTTCAAATATGTAATATGTAATATTTGTTACAATAGCAGTAATCATACTGTACTATAAAAGAAGTAATAATAATAATATATTTCATAAGAAATGAATAAATACATTTGTTGAAATCCTACACAATACAATCCTATTGTTCTTTGATATTGTACTCATTGGTGGAGGTTGAGGAGATTCCCTCGTTAGCACTTAAAAACACTACATGTGACGAATTATCAAATACATATTACTCTAAAATAAAGAAATAACCAAAATATGAATGTATTTTCTTTTATTATAACAAATAAACAAATCCAGAAAAACGCTACTGTTGCAATTATCTTATTGAATTGTGAAATAATAAGAATAATAACAGAAATATTATTTAAAAATGTTATAATCCTACTGTACTGTAAAATAAAAAGTGGATATTTAACAATAATAATAATAATAATAATGAGCAAAATATGCATTTTAATTTATTAATTCCTAAAGAAATGTTATAATTGCAATCGTACTGTAAAATAAAAATGTAATATTCAATAATAGTAAAAACCAAAATATTAATATTATATTGTAATTATTTAAATTATAATAAATCATTAAAGGAATTTTGTTTGCAATAATCCTATTGTACTGTACTTTAGTTGTAATAATAATAACTAAATAAATAATTGTATTAATTATTATTGAAATTATAACTAGTCAGTAAAGAAATATAACAATCCTTTTTTATAATAATAATAATTTTAGAGCACAACGGTAAAGTCGCAGTACTAATATTTATAGCGGTCTTTGTTTCATTTCGCTCTCGCTCTGTTTTTCACGAGTTCATCAAACAACAGAGGTAAACAGTGGTAAGTGGTAAGTTAAGTCGCTATCATTCATCAATCACGGGGAGTAATGGCTTCTTCTCCTGCTACTGTTTGCCACATGTATAGTTTATCTCTCTCTGTCAGCAGCGAGGCATTCACGTGATAAATGCAGGGAAAGAGTTAGACTGACAGAGAAGATTCTAGAACTAGAGACACGAATCCAAACTTTAGTTGAGGATAGTAAGAATGTGAGGGCTGTAGATACGGCTTTGGATGTGACTAGCTCAGGGAGTCCTGTACATTGTTCGGTTCTGGATGAGCCCGTGCCGCAGGGCCTAGTCACGGGTCAAAACACCGCTAATCCGTTCCGATGAAAACATTAAACAGGTTCTCCACACTCAGTGACGCACACACTGAGAAACCTGATGAAAGTGCTCTAGTTATTGGCGACTCTATTGTACGGAACCAGCCACCATAGTCCATTGTTTACCGGGAGCAAAGCGCCTGACATCTTGGCAAATTTAAAAGTGCTGCTAATGCTAAACGTAAATTCAGTAAGATTGTTATTCACGTCGGCACTAATGATGTTCGACTTCGCCAGTCGATGTCTAAAAATAATGTTAAAGAGGTGTGTGAACTTGCAGATATGATCTCAGACACTGTAATATGTTCTGGTCCGCTCCCTGCTTACCGGGACGATGAGATTCATAGCAGACTGTTGTCACTCAATGGCTGGATGTCTAAGTGGTGCCCGCAGTATAACATCGGTTTTATAGACAACTGGACGTGTTTTTGGGGCAGACCTGACCTGTTGAAAAGAGATGGTCTTCATCCCTCCTGGGGTGGTGCTGCTCTTCTCTCTAGAAATATGGCACATAGTCTTAGAGTTGGTACTTGACTAACTGTGGCCCAGGTCAGGAAACACAGACTGGCTAAACCGACCGTCTGCTAGCCGCCTCACGTCACAGAAGTCAGTTCATTCTCATCACATAGAGACCCTTTCACCAAGATATCACACTATAGAGACTGTGTCTGTTCCCCGAACTAGAACATACAGAAACCATCCAAACCAGTCTGAGTAACAACTTAATCGATGTTTAATGATATGATCACTGATCATAAACTAGATGTGCTCTGTTTGACAGAAACCTGGCTAAAACCAGATGAATACATTATTTTAAACGAGTCTACACCCCAAGATTACTGTTACAAACATGAGCCGTGTCCAAAAGGCAAAGAGGGAGGTGTTGCTACAATTTATAGCCACGCACACACACACACACACACACACACACACACGCACACACAAGACTTTTCTGTAACATGGTCTATAAGGACAGTGTGGTGTACAAGGTCAGTGATGTCATAATTTGTAATAATAATAATTTGTTACATTTATATAGCGCTTTTCTAGACACTCAAAGCGCTTTACATAGTAAGGGGGCTATCTCCTCATCCACCACCAATGTGCAGCATCCACCTGGATGATGAGAAGGCAGCCATAGTGCGCCAGAACGACCCCCACACACCAGCTACAGGTGGAGAGGAGACAGAGTGATGAAGCCAATCAGTGTATGGGGATGATTAGGAGGCCATGATGGTCAGAGGCCAGTGGGCTAGTTTGGCCAGGACACCGGGTTACACCCCTTCTCTTTTTCGAAGGACATCCGGGGTTTTTAATGACCACAGAGAGTCAGGACCTCGCTTTAACGTCTCATCCGAAGGACGGAAGGTGTGTCATCATACACACACCAAGTATAACCTGCTTTGAAAGGACACATGGTGTGTAAGGCCAGTTCACCACACACACACACACACACACACACACACACACACACCAAGTATAACCTGCTTTGAAAGGACACATGGTGTGTAAGGCCAGTTCACCACACACACACACACACACACACACACACACACACACACACACACACACACACACACACACCAAGTATAACCTGCTTTGAAAGGACACATGGATTATAAGACCAAAGTGACTGAGGCACACATTATAATAATATGGACTATATTAAGAGGTAATTTTTGTTTTCTCTGTTGACCTCTGTTGTGCATTACAATTAGTGATCGACCGATGTTGATTTCTTATAACCGATACCAATTATTTGTGCGTTTATGTACCCGATAACCGATATGCAGAACCGATAATTATTTACTGTTATAAAGTAAATAAATAACAGAGTGACGTAGGCTTGCCGCGATAGACATGATGACGTTATACCGGTGTTAAGCTGCATTACGTCACTTGCTCACCGTAGCACCATTGTTTAGATAATTTTTATTACTATAAAAATTAATTTGTTCAGTTAGAGGACACTGCAATTAAAACTGAACACGGCTGCTCAATGCAGTGCACCGAACGAACGAGAGTCTTGCATCACAGCAGCAGAGGTCTGCATTGCCGGCTGTCCCGACCAGATTCGCCGCGGGATTCATTTCCCGAATACAACGCGGTAACGGTCGGTAACTCTGGCGCAATTTGAATTTGAGCGGGAGCAGGCGGTCTAACAATATCCCGTTCCCGAGGTCCTTTCAGAACAGCATATCTGCGCTTTATTCTTATCAATCAGTACAGCCTGCTCTCGGACCGTTATGCACGCGCTGCACGCACGAACCAGCTTCGTTTTATTGTCTGTGCACAGCGTGTGTAACGATGCTCAGAGCAGGCTAGCAGATATAATATACAGCTCTCAGACAGAACAGACAGGTTGTGATGAGTGACAGAGCAGAATAAAGATGGAGTCTGGATGCGCTGTCCTTGAAGGACGTGCAATTCTCTTTCTGTAGCTGTCGCAGAAAAAGTGTTTTTCTTGTTTATTAGAACCGTTGTGTAATAATTGAATACTTGTTTGGATATTGTATTTTTTATTTGCATTATAGTTGCCAATAGTGACACCTGCAGGAGAAAATAATTAGCATTAGTCTTTCCGGTCATGTGATTTCTTACAATCAGCGTGTTTCCAGAAAAAATGTGAGATTGCACGCAAGTTGAGCGGTGTAAGATTGAGAAGAGTGTTTGTTCGAGTTATGTCTCCTAATGTCTCCTGAATCCTGATTGGAAAGCACACGGTATGTTTGTTATATTGTTTATCATTTGTTTATAATTTAAGGTACAGTGTGTATTAATGTAAGTTTAATACGTTTTTGGATTAATCGAACTACGTCATGGAAAATTCACAAACCATCACAATCTTGACTGTAATTTTATTTATTTTCAGTTTTTTCACGGTGTCCTTTTGATGTTTGTGACGTTGACTGTCCTAACGTTTGCGAGGAAGAAATAAAATATTGAAAACAGAGAAGGCATCAGTTGAAGCGTGGTTTTTCTGGTCACGGAGAAAAGCTCAGGAGCCGTTATAGTGAAAAAACGTGCTCACACCCCTGGAAGAGTGCAAGAATCATCGTGGAAAAGGAAAAATCATTGCCAGCCCTCGATGTGAATAGCATCCAATCGACCTCGGTGGAAAATTGCAGCCATTAAGTGGAAGTGAAAGCCATTCAAGGGAGCAACGCGATTTCGTCAGATTGAAAACTCTCTTATGTATTTCGTGAGTCTGCGGTGCTGCTGTAGTAACGACGGACAGCCACAAGGAGGCAACGTTCCAAAGAATTGGACAGTTCGGTTGTCAATAAGAGTTGATACCTTTGGATTCACAGGTCAGACTGTATCTTTTCAGTTTGAAATCTAATGTATTGTTTGATGGTACTTTAACATATAGTCTAAGTGAAATTGTATGCAAATGGTTGAAACAAATATTTGCATTGGATAATTTTGATAAGAGTTGCTAAAATTGTGCAACTTGTTTAATAATTGACACTATGCAATTGTCATGTGGTACTATAGCTTGCTACAGTAGTAGTGTTTAAAGCTGAACAATAGTGTGGTTTAAAGTAAGTTACTAACATGGATCAAAATAAATCAGACAGTATCTTAGACCAAGTGGTTCAAGCTCTTGAAGACGAAAAGGCACAATTAGAGGGGAAATTAGAAGCTGAAATTGATGCCTCAGAGAGGCAAAAATATGAAAGTCGCTTAGCTGAAATCAATGCAGATCTGGAAGTTAATAAAGCAAGACTCCAGGAATCATCCTTACAAGTTGAGCAAGAAGTTAGGCGATCTGAAAGAGAAAGGCGTCCAACAGAAAAAATGCTTGAGTTGAGACGTGATGAGATAGCGAAAAAAGAACGGAAGTTTATGTTCACATACTTAAACTTTAAAGCTGAAGTTCAGTTTATCAGATCTAAACTGAAAGAAGAGTGCTCTAAAACCCTGTTAAATGATATGATGGTGACTGCAGAAAAGCGTGAAGCAGAATTAAAACAAATATATGAGAATATTGGTGCGTTGAACGTCCCATCTCAAGATATAAGAAGGAGAATGGATAGCTGCACTTCAGTTACTAGTGAAATGACTGCACTACTGAAAGGACGTTGCGCAGAAGTTGGCACTAAGGAGTTTGATGCTGAGGCGGTAAAAGAAACACTCCTTCAGTTACTGCAAAGAGATGACGCCAAGTCAATTTATGGATCAACTGTGTCAAGAGCTGAAAGAGAGAGTCAACAGGGAAGTCATATGTCAGTAAAAAAGGCGGAAGCAGCGGCACGCCTAGCTGCCAAACGTGCTGAACTAAAGAGAGAAAGGGAAATTTTAGCACAAAGAAAAGAGGTGCTAGCTCAACAAGATAAGTTAAAGATGCTCGAAGATCAAAGGGATCTTGAAGTTATGGAAGCTGAATACATTGTGTATGCAGAAGAGGAATCAAAATTGAATGCTGAAATAGCAGAAACTAAAGAGAAAAGCACTTTGCCTCAGTGTCAGCATCCACTTCAACACAACAACTCTTTATGCTGCAAGGTTTCTCAAGAAACTTTAACTCACCCTTGCCCTGGAAATGAGCTAGAGGCGAAAGTAGATGAGGCTTTGTTAGTGAAAGCACTAAGGAAATCCTGGCAATGACTAAACTACCAGCTCCAGAACCATTCACATTTACAGGTGACCCACTCAAGTATACTGAATGGCGCACTTGCTTTAAAGCCTTAATTGAAACAAACTGTACAACTCCAGGGCATTAGTTGTTCTATTTGAAAAGGTACATAAGTGGAGATGCACTTAGTGTACTAGAGGGAACTTTTTATAGGAGTGATGAGGATGCATACATGCAAGCTTGGGTTGCCCTGAACAAGCGCTATGGACATCCCTTTGTAATTCAAAGAGCATTCAGGGCAAAGCTGAGTAGCTGGCCAAAAATTGGACCCAGAGAGTCGCTGAAGTTAAGGGAGTTTAGTGATTTTCTCATCTCCTGCAAAAATGCAATGCCTCATGTACAAGGTCTAGGAGATTTGGATGATTGTGAAGAAAATCAGAAATTACTGCAGAAGCTTCCTGATTGGATTACAACTCGCTGGAATAGGTATGTCACTAAAGTAATTGAAGAAGGGAAGCTATATCCAAGTTTTTCAGAGTTTTCAGACTTTGTGGCAGAGGAGGCACACATTGCATGTAATCCAGTTTCCTCTCTTCATGCTTTAAAACATGCAGACGAAAGGTCTGGAAAGGAGCAGAAACGTCTAAAGGCCAGCGTTCTCATGCAAAATGTTAAACCCTTTGGGAAGAGTTTGAGTGCTATGGAAAAGGGTTCCAAACCCTACCCTTCTGCTACTCAGGACAAGAGAGAAATACAATGCATCTGCTGTCAGCAAAATCACTTTATTTACAAGTGTGAAAAGTTTGCAGCAATGCCTCTCGAAGAAAAGAAAAGGTTCATCATTAACAACAAGATGTGCTTTGGTTGTCTCAGAATTGGTCATATTTCAAAAAGCTGTAGGAAACGAGCTATTTGTAATATCTGCAGACAGAGTCACCCCTCTCCACTTCATGAAGAATACTCTCAAGATGGAAAGGCAGCAGATTTACCTGACGAGAAGGTTTCTACTAGCTTATGCAGTGTGGCGGTGAACAGTGGCAATCACACTTCTATGATTGTTCCAGTATGGCTCTCTTGTGCAACGAACGACAGCCCAGAAATTCTAGCCTACGCATTACTGGATACACAGAGCAGTAATACATTTATCAGTCGGGATGTCTGTGACAAATTGCAAGCAAACACAGAACCTGTCAAATTAAAGCTGTCCACAATGACTGATAGGGCTTCGATAGAGAATTGTCATAGAGCAGTTAGATTAAGAGTGAGAGGTTATAGTATGCAAGAATACATTGAGTTGCCACCGGCATACACTCGAGAATATATTCCTTTGGAAAGAGAGAGCATTCCTACTTGCAAAAAGGCTCGAAGATGGATTCACCTGCTCAGTGTTGCGAAGGAGATGCCAGATTTGTTGGATTGTACCGTAGGGCTTCTAATTGGCTATGATTGTCCGAGGGCTTTGAAGCCAACTCAAGTGATATCAGGGAAAGACCACGAACCATACGCAGTCAAAACAGACTTAGGCTGGAGTGTGGTGGGATCCATAACACCCAACACTTACTCTACGAATGTAGCAGGATTCTGTCATCGCATTTCCTTGAAGGAACTCCCGGTTATCACACCTGCATCAGTAATCCAGGTATTGGAAGCAGACTTTCGAGATACAGACTGTAAGGAGAAGGCAATATCACAAGAGGACATTCAGTTTCTTCAACAACTGGATGAAAAAACCCAACACAACAAAGAAGGTCATGTGGAAATGCCCCTAACTTTCAAAGAACGTCCTCAGTTACCGAACAATAAGCAACTAGCCATAGTTCGTTTGAAGCACTTGAAAAGAAAGTTAGAGAAAAATCCCAAGTACAGAGAGGATTACGTGAGATTTATGGATGGTGTTTTTAGAGATGGTGATGCTGAAGAAGCAGAAGTCCCATCAAAGGAAGGAAATGCATGGTATATTCCGCACCACGGGGTGTACCATCCCAGGAAGCCAGAAAAAATAAGAGTGGTATTTGACTGCTCAGCCAAATTTGAAACTACGTCTCTAAATAACCACCTTCTCACAGGTCCAGACTTGACAAATGCTCTGACTGGTGTGTTGTGTAGATTTCGAGAGCATAAGATTGCTATTGCCTGCGATGTGGAGAAGATGTTCCACCGCTTTCATGTCAGTCCAGGCGATCGTGACTTCTTAAGGTTCTTATGGTGGGAAAACGGGAACACTGAAAAGGAACCCAAAGAATACCGTATGCGAGTGCATATATTCGGAGCAGCATCTTCTCCGGGTTGTGCGAATTACGGTATGAAATATATACCGTATATGTGCACACCGAGTCGGTGTGCACACTCACATTGGCGCCCTTTGTTTAGTCAGGAGGCGTTAAACGTTGGCGAATATCGCGCGCACAAAATTCGTCCCGGTGTGTACGGGCCTTTATTCCGTGTTGGCAGCAAAATGTTATTGACATTTATATGATCAGATCAAAACAGTTATTTTTGAATAATTGACTCTGGGTTTGGAATATTTATTTATTTGAATGACTGAAGTTTGATTTAACAACAAATCGAATATGAACAAAGATAAATAAAGAGATTTTCTAATAATTATTATGATTATTATTTCGTTCTGTTTGAAAACGGGAAAACAAATTAAGCTAGATTTTTCGTAGGCCTATTTTTGTTGGTGGGTAAACAAATGAGCTGCTGTAATATTAGTTTCACATGCGTGGACGGCCTTGACAGCTACAGAGCATGAGAGCGAAGCGGTTCAATATTCTGCTTTGTTCACGGCCAAAAGCAAACACTAATGTTAATACAAGTTAAACGGTTTAAAGTAACTATTTATTTTTAGTAATTTATCAAAATATTTTAAAAGGTTTGCTGCATGGTTAAAATAAGCTATATGAGTATAAAAAAACAAGTTTTTTAGAGAGAGAGAGAGAGAAAGAAAAAAAACCAAGTCACCTATAAGTCGCATTTTATTATTTCATTCAGAAATAGGCCAATGCGAATAACAAACATTATAATAAACACTGTAAACATAGCTATTTTAGTTCCCCTCACTCCACAACAAATCCTTTCAATTAACAGTATAGGCTTGAAAATAACAAGAATTAAAAGTAAGAAACGACAAACCAAAACGAATTATTTTAGGCTAAAACAAAACTAAAAACCAATGTTGGGTCTCTCCTTCAACACAAAATCAAATGTTCCCGTATTCGCGGTATTTAAATGCCAAAATATTATTTACCTTTTATTTACGCTTATTTCCCTCCCTTACAATATCCACATAAAACAAAATGTGTTGCATAACTTCACGGCAGTACGGTGATAACGCTACACAGCACAGATTTTAGCTTTGGGTTTCCAGCTTTACAAACAGGAAATGGAAACAGAACTGCATTATTTGAAGGGCAAGCAGACCACCTTATTCCATCTACTTCCCAAGTCCTTTTGCAGAGTGATTGTTTGTGATGGCAGGCAGGATTCTTGGTCATTCTTTCCTCCATGGTGGGCCTTCATTAGCAGGTGTGAGCCCAGCCATTGTGCATGTGTTATTAGGTGGCTCCACAGACAGCAACCATCACAATTGAAGATGTGGCTGACCTCGACATTAGGGAGACCATACAGATGGTAGGATGGTAGGTGCCATATTTATAGAGGTAAATGTGTTTGTATATTTAAATGTATTCTTTCACTAAAGCTTGTAGGTGATTCAAATAATGATTTTACTGAGGATCAAAAGGCAGCATTAACCAACGGGCAATGTCTTGGGACTTCCAGTGTTGACTACAACCAACCGCACTCGGCTGTTACACAATCTTCTTCTGCATGCGGTGAGTGTTTTTGGTAACACTTCATTTTAAGGTGTCCTTGTTACACATGTTACATGTACTTGCAATTATAATAACAATAAATGATGCATAATTGCATGCAAGTAACCCTAATTCTAACCCTAACCATGTAGTAAGTACATGTAGTTAATTAATATTACACAGTACTTAAATGTATGATGAAACTGTAACAAGAACACAATAAATTTAAAATGATGTGAATAATTTTAAAAACAGGAAGCAAAACAAACCATGATAATGTTAATGCAACCCCTATTTCCTAATTACATTAATGATCAGTCAAATAGGATTCACCAAATTATTGTACCTGTCATATTCAGGTGCTGACAAGAACATGGCGACAAGTAAAACAGCTCAGACAAGGACTGAAGGAGTCAATGGTAGGGCAGTTATTGGAGGCCCGAGCTGATGTGGCGTCTATGGTTTTTCCAAGACAGTCAATGGCTGACTGCAGTACACGGGTGATTTATTCAGTTAAACTACCAACTTCATAACATTCATTCCTACATGTAAAATATGCCCTTTTTGAATACTAAAACTATAATTAGGTTCTCTTAAACAACATCATCTGGCCCATGGAAGATGAAGAGGAGGATAATGAACCCCCATTTACCACCCAATGCAGAATTTCAGGGTACCTTAGGCAGTTTGTGGAGACTGGTATGTTGTTTTTGTGCTTTCCTAATAGCAAAACTAGCCATGGAGCTGCCTGGTGCTGATACAAATCCATATACAGATGAATATTTAACAGATCTTTACTTTAACTTGCATATATATTGTCAAATTCTGGGTGTGCTGGGAGCTGGCAATGAAGGACATGCAGGTGAAGGTGGTGCAGGCAGAAAACCCTCATCCTCCACCTGTTTTTGCATTCTTCGTCTACACAACCTATGACCAATTCAAAAAACACCTGGAAAGCTGTATTGCCATTAGTGATGCTGGTTTTGGCCTTGTATACAATTACATGAACTGCTTTCAATTTAAAATATTAAAGTGAAACGGTAATTTCAGACATTAAGACATTTTTATGTTTCTGTAAATGTTTTAGAATGTTTAGATGTTACAGTGTTTTACATATTATGCAGGGCTCTAGACTAACTTTTTGCACTGGGTGCACTGGTGCGCCTAACTTTTTTTCTTAGGTGCACCCAAATTTTTATATAGGCAATATTGACTAGTAAACGACTAACTAACAATCTGGTCAACATAAAGTTATTTTTTTTTTAATAATAAAAAATTTTGCTTTATTTGAAGCACAATTCTACAAGAAAGGTAACTTACTGAAAAAGTGTTGGTGCTTAAAGTGCTTCACTGAGCAGAGATTTAAACTTAAAACATCTCAAGATAAATAAAATCTAAATTAAGTGTTTTAAGGGTGTCAAACTGAACATCTCATGGCTCAATGTATTATGGACTATCCTCCATTGCAGTCACATGCCCCTCGAATGGCCAACTCCTGTAGTTTGGCCTTCTTGATCTTTGGCCTCGGCTAAACCAGCTGACCACACTCTCTCTAGCATCAACATCTTCCAGACTTGGCCCTTCTACACTGAGTCTTATCAGATCTTCCACTGTGTCTGAACGAAGGGATGCTCTAGTGCAGTGCTTCTCAAACCCCCCCCCTTAAACCCATAAAACAATCCTGCGCCCCATCCCACCACAGACTACCAAATAATTGCACTAAACATAATGAAAAAAAAAAAGTATTTACAGTTTTTATAACCAATTCTTACTATGCAAAAAAGAAGTATACTTAGGCCTTTAGTGTTATGTTAGAAGCATTTTTATACTCATACCTTTTCTTGATTTAATATTTTGATTTTTTTTTAGCTTTATTTTCATTTAAATGTTTAGTTTTGAAATGTTGTATGCATTTGTCATGTTTATTTCATGTCTTTATCTTCTTAAATGTGTGTATATAATATGTATAGTTTTAACTTTTAATTTTAGTTACTTTTTCTTATTTGTAAGCCGCTTTGGATAAAAGCGTCTGCTAAATGACTAAAAGTAAAGAAAAAAATAACTGTTCTGTTCTGTCTAATCGTCTCTCTGTACTCATACTGTATTTTAATTAGGGATGGGTATCGTTAAGGTTTTAACGGTATTACTACTCTTAACGATACTGCTTATCGATCCGGTGCTTTAACGGTATTCTTATCGGTACTTTTTGTTATTTATTTATATACACATACATACATACACATATATGTATGAAATATATATTTCTATGATAGATTAGCAGCTTAATTAACATGGCTTTATATTCTGAAATGTTAAATAAATATGTAATTAAATGAATATAAAGCATCAATTTGTAAATGCACCAGTGTGCAGGCATTTTTAGTGTTTTATATACATAAGATAAGATAGAGTAAGAACATGAACAAAGAAACAACGTTAAATAAACTGACAAATATACCATTTGTCATACCATAAAACAAATTTACAAATGTAAAAAACACAGTGCTTTCATTTATCTATGATGGTCTACTAACATTAATGTTCAGGTAAATAATAGCTACAAAATAAATCTAAAAGTGATCAAATATAAATGAACACTGCATAGTTTTCACTGTAGGCTATATATTGATAGATTAATGCTTATTAAAGCTATTAATTTATTCAGATTAAGAGCTGTGAGTGCTTTTGTCTTTGTATTTTGTTCTTTGATTAACATTGAAGAAGCTCCAATCTGTCACTGAGACAAAATATTGACACACAATTTTCTCCCAACTGTTCTCGTTCACTTTAAGATATAAACTGTGTTTTAAGTGAATACTCTCCAAGTCGTCCGTTTTTACATGCTTTGTGTGTATTTGATCGTTTGGACGCGCCCGAAGCTCAAAGTGTACTTTGCTTGTCTGTTTTGGAGCGCGCCGCGCACGCGCACACACACACACACTTCAGCCTGAGGAACAGCGTCTCTCGTGTGGATTGTACTTTCAACGTTTTATTATCAAACATGTCCAGCAATTTAGTAACTGTAAAGACGGCATTTTACAACAATCGACAGACGATTGATCTGATTCTGACGTTAAGTTTTGGTCAGGGAGGAACGAATGCGCGCCGCTGTGAAGAGAAGGAAGTTGTGCTAGAAGAAACACGGCTATAATCTTTAGAAGCTAAAAAAAACATTAAATAAACTCAGTTTAATATAACAGCCACAGGCCTAAAATGTAAGCATGTTTTAATGGTTAGTTCTCTTCTATCATAAACAGGGCTTTCATGTTGCGCGTGCTTAACTCATTCACGTGAGCGCGATCTGATTTGGGAATAGCAAAAATGCATCATAGACAAGAGTTTGAATATTATTGCATATAAAAACAGCTGGTGACTCTGGCGGGATAGAATTTGCAAGATAATGTGTATATATATATATATAGCAATAATAAATGTATGTGTGTTTTCTTAATTTCTCCAGTACCGATAGCAGAACCGTTAACGTCAGAGCTTATCGATACTCCGGTCTTTTATAATTTAGCCCCGAGACCGATTAAATACCGGGTTTCGGTACCCATTCCTAATTTTAATGCAGCCAAATTCTCAATAAAACTGTTTTACTTTATATATTTGACTGTTTATGTTGTCAGTCAACAGGATAAATATGAAATAATGACTGAAACACGTCCCTTTAAGAATTCATAACCAGCTCTCCCTTCCAAGAAGCTAGTCTGCACAAAAATACTAATTTATAATTTTATTGAGCCGTTGTCTGATGAAATCAAATAATACACAATATAAGACAAGACAATTCCTGTGCTGTGATTTCTTCTATATTTGCATGTACATTTAGACAAGCAATAATATCTGTTTTAACTGAACGGCGCTGAACAGAGCAGATGCAGAGAAAGCGCGCTGATCTCTCTGAGAGACTCGATTTGTCACTAGTTGCTTTTTTTGGAAAACAAAAAGTTGCTATGGAGGTCTACAAAGGCGCTAAATGTCGCTAAGTTGGCAACACTGCACGCATCTCTACTACTCACCTCTTTCTCTCTGTCTGACTGCAGCAGCACACGTGACGCATTTGTCAGCAATCTGTATCTTAATTTTTGAAAGGGCTTTTCTATTATAATGCTGATTTTACAATGTCTAAAAACATCTCTACTGTCTGGGATCTCTAGAGACCCTTAACAGCCCCAGTATACACCCTAAACGATCAGTGCACAAGGGTTAAATATATAATGTGATATTAAAATGTACCTCTGATTGTGAACACTTTTAGCAGCAATGAAGCTACTTCTCCCTGTTCCCCGGACAGAGAACATAAAGCAGGCCACATCTACATTCTCCCCTCCATGATCTCCCGAACCCTGGCAAAACATATGTTACAAATAATGCGACAGCATACAATGTTTACAAATCTTACAGATTCATATAAAATTATGTTTGCATCACAACAATTTAAGCCTCTATTCTGCTTATTTGATACAAAAGCAGTAATTGCCAGTGGCACATTTGAGCTCAGTGGAAATCCAAACTTCTGAACGGCCTCATGCAAGAAACACAGTGTTGTCGAAGCCAGATTGTTATTTGACACACCAAGGTACATTATCTACATTAATAAACAACAAAACCAGAAGAGAACTTTTAAAAGTATTCTACATATTAACATGTAAATATAGTCTTTCAAATATTATACCTCTTTAGTGACATGTTTTAACAAGTTTATGAATAAAAAACTATCATTCACTAATTCATCACTCGTCTAGTTTAATTAAGCAGTGTCTTTATCTTTACCTTCCTGGAGAAGCCATCGATGCCTCCAAATATCACAATGTTATACCTTGAAAAAGTACATTTCTGTCACATATACTGAACTGAGCATACAGTATATAATGCATACAATGTTTATGTTTATGTTTAACTTACCGTATTAGCTTGTGTTTGTGTCAATGTGCATCAGGGACTTTGGGCTGGGGACAGAGTATGTCCTCCTAACCACACATCCTAAATGTGACCTGGAAACAATGCTTGCGGTGTGAACTCGATGCATTGAAGAACGAACTCTATCCCATTGTACCCGATGACCTTGTGCTCTCAGCAGACCCATCATCATTCTGTAACCTGCATTCGGATTGCTTGTGTGGATTGTTGCCACGAGTGAGTCTAGCTCTGCATCTGCAATGTTCACATCCCCAGCCCACCATGCGTCAATGAATTGTGAACTTGGACAACCCTAGCAAACTTGCAATATATGTCACAGGCAATCCTAATGTAAGGAGTTGGGATACAGAGTCCTCAGAAATCAGAATCCGTGGACGACCATGTTTTCCCCTCTCTCTCTTGGGAAACCATGATGTGTGGATCCGTGTCAGTATTTCTTACTGCCATCTGGTGTACTTGATAAAGTGCATCATACAGTTCATTCGGGATGGGTATTTGATTTGAGATGGCACTAAAAATGACCAGCTCTGCATACATTTGAACGATATTCTGCACAGAAACAATTTTATAAATAAAATAAAATGTACACAAACTACCGTTCAAATGTATGCAGAGCAACATACAGGCGCAGGGTGTGAATCAATAAACAAACGTCGCTCGCGTTGCGTCGGTTTTATTGCTTGATGAAGAATCTGATGCTTTGCTTAAAATAAATGATGTATTTATAAAGATACAGAGCACAAATACTTTGGATGTTAAAAAATGTCCTCAGAGCTGTTTACTGTTTTGGTCAGGTTATGAAGGGCATCGCAGTTCATTTAGTCCATGAGTGAAGTGCAGGGCGGCGGATCCGTGATCAGTCCCCGTCGAACACGACTCCAGCTCGGCGTGAGAGCCAGCGCCGTTACGGTGGAAGCACAATTACAGAGTGGGCCATTTACTCGTGAATTACATCTGTTTAATGTTTAATCTTTACTTCTAATGTTTGTTAAACGAGATTAAATAGGGCAATGTGTAAAGGATAAAAGCAAGCAAATTAGAAATAAAGGAAGTTATCACGTTAACCAGTGGTTCTGGAGTATTTTACAAAAGTTTAGAGGATTTAAATTAATCTGTAAATATTATTTCATGCATAAAGTAAAAAAAAGCTAATATTATAATAGAAACGAATAAACCCATTAGCTGGGTTAAATCAACCATTTATGATGGGTTAAATAAACAACCCGATTTACTGGGTAAAATGAACCCCAAATGTGTTCTGTTCTATATTTATCCAGCCCAAATTGGTTTGTTTTTAACCCAGTGTTTTTTAGAGTATGCAGAGTTTATTTCATTATTGTGCTTCGCGAAATTAAAGCAGACGGCAGAAAGCTGCATTCTATTCTTTCGTCTTATTTTACAAAAAATGTTCAGAATTAAATAATAAAATGCGACTTATAGGCGACTTGTTTTTTCTCTCTCTCTCTTGCTCTCTCTAAAAAACGTGTTTTTTGTAGGCGTAAAGCTTATTTTAACCATGCAGCAAACCTTTTAACATATTTTAATAAATTACTAAAAATAAATAAATAAGTGACTTTAAACCATTTAACTGATTGTATTAATCGGTCAAAATTCTTATCAGTCGGTTAACGGTTAATGAACATCCCTATTAAAACAAGTTCACCCTGAAACATAACTGTTTAATTGAGACATTTATTCAATAATTTCACTATAAACAGGAAAAAATTAATAGGCCTAACGTTACAGGAGACATTTAATGTGAGCGCGTGATCTGAGCGGGATTCGGTTTACCGGTGAGCGTGAGCGGAACATTAGCGGAGTGTTTGTTTTGGCCGTGAACGACTGAGCGGAGCGCACACACACAGCGGAATATTGAACCGCTTCGCTTCTCTCACATTCTCTGGTACAAAACGTTAATTAGGTAAAGCGATACACGAATTTAAATGGGAAAGTAATAAAATATTATATTATATGAAATAGAAATAGGCCTATAGCCCTAACAAGTTAATAACCTAATAATACTAATAATATACAAATATTAAATTAAATGTTTAATGTTAATAAAAACTGTTTTATCCATCTCTGATAGTCCCGGGTTGCTGTGAACCGAGGACGGCCCCTAAAAAAATCAATGTTTTAACTCAGCTTGTCTTTACTGTCTATCCCATCACGCAGAATAAGAGTTCATCTATGTACCGCTCTGCAAATTAGTCACAATAACGTTTCATACAGTCTGGATGTTGCTTTATCTCATTTAAAGCACACCACTGTTCTGCTCAATTCGGCGACACCGACGCGATCCCTTAAATTGTGATAACCGAGGAAAGCAATTTTATATACTTCCACAATAAGAACAAAATGTTACGAATTGCTTTTGTAAAATAACAGCGTGCGCTTTCTGGCATGCCTTATGTCTAAAGGTCTACTTAAATAAAACAATCGAAAACAAGTTTGTGTTTATTTAATTCGTATAGCCTAAATCCAGCAAGAGATACTACAGTCTTTTCATCTGTACTATTGTGTTCAGTGCTCACACCCAGCGCAGCGAAGACTGTTCCTTCAGTAAAGCAAAGCCTGCAATTTAACCCATAAGAAGAACGTGATGCGATGATTCAGCTAAAGATCATTTAATAATATTAAATTATTAATACATAATTAATATATAATCAGACTAAAGTATATCAAGGCCGCCCACACATGTGAAACAAATATTAAAGCAGCTCATTTGTTTACCCACGATCAAAAATAGGCCTACGAAAAATCTAGCTTAATTTGTTTGCCCGTTTTCAAACAGAACGAAATAGTAATAATAATAATAATAATTAGTATTATTATTATTATTATTATTAACCTATGAGAAAATCTCTTTATTTATCTTTGTTCATATTTCGATTTGTTGTTCAATCAAACTTCAGTCATTCAAATAAATAAATATTCCAAGCCCAGAGTCAATTATTCAAAAATAACTGTTTTGATCTGATCATATATAGCCTAAACAAGTCATGGGTCTGAGTGCTGTTATTGGATAATGTTGTATTGGACATTAATCATAATAAACATGCTGCTATAATTAAAACTATTACATTAAATACATTTAAAACAGTGTATTTCAATTCAGCAGCAGCGTGCAGATCCTCGTTTATGTCAGACTGCATGAGCAGCACTGACACTCTCACCTCAGCTCTACCATATCTATTATAACGACACATGTCATTATTATGAGAAAAATATGTCGTTTTAACGAGAAAAGATGTCGTTATAACGAGAAAAGATCTCGTTATTACGAGAAAAGATCTCGTTATTACGAGAAAAGATCTCGTTATAACGAGAAAAGATCTCGTTATTACGAGAAAAGATCTCGTTATAACGAGAAAAGATCTCGTTATTACGAGAAAAGATCTCGTTATTACGACATAATTGAGTGGAAAAAATATTATATGGATGGCAGTATTACGTCACCGTAGTGCTGAGCATTTACACCTCATAAATAACTAACGTTATCTGTGGCAAAACGTTATTTTCGTGTGGAAAGTAGTCTCCATCAGTAATACAGTATATCAGTCAAGGAAAACATAGTAATTATTTTATTTTTTAAACTGTCTTAATTTATTAAAAATAAACACTTACCCTGGGATTGCTTGATGCCTCCATCACGATGACAGACTGCTACCTTGACCACCAAAACGGCGCGATCTGCGCTGTGTAGTGACGTCATCGCGTACAACAACGTCCCATTTCATTGGCTGACTCCAACCAATAAACGACTTTGCTACTCTTTTACTGCAATATAAAATCCCGTTAAAACTAATGATATTTAATGAAAATATTGTCCAAGAGTTGTAACAATAACTCATATATAGGCGTAGTTCATTGGTCAGGCAATATGACCCCCCCCCCCCCCCCCCGCTCTCTCTCGTCTGCATGTACAAGTGCACAAGTCAGATTTCAACAGTAATATCGCAGAAGTCAAAGCGCTAGGATTTGAACTTGTACTGCCAGATCTGAGAGGTTGTACAGCGAAACTGAAGTGCAAAAGTAAATATGTCTCACACATTTGTGTCTGTCATTTTGTTTATGTGAATGCCATTTTACACATTTGTAACTATTAATCTGCAACTTCAACTTCGAAACGCGACCGCGGTCAAGCCAGCCGCGATTGAAATAAATTACGCTTTTAGAGCGCTTTTCTTCTCAAGGTTCAAGGTTCAAGGTTTCTTTATTTGTCACATAATAAATTATACAGGGTATAACTAGAAGTGAAATGTAATCAAATCAGGTCCGCTCAGTGGACAGTGCAGAATAATAAAAAATAAGAATTATATAAAAGTAACACAACACAAGAGCATATATATGGTAAAAACAAAAAGAGAAATAAGAGTAAAATGTGCAATACAAAAAGTGCAAAACAATAAGATGTGCAAAAAAAAATAGGATGTGCAAAAAAAAAACAGTGTACTGGGACTTAATAAATAGTGATATGAATAGAAGGGATGTGCAGACGGGTTATTCAGGGTATGTACACAGAAAAACGGGTGATGAGAGTATGGATGTATTTTCAGTAACAGTCTTGTAAGTGATTATGAGACTGGGTTTGTGTTAAGGAGCCTGATGGCCTGAGGGAAGAAGCTCCTCAGTTCTTCTAGACGCCCAGAACTGAGATATAATTACATTTTTCGTGTGTTTTTTTTTTGTATATCTGCTTTAATATTTGTGTTATTTATTGGTGTCTTTGACGGTTCTGTATTACTATAATTTTCTACCTTTCAAATCATTGCAATATTCATAGAAAAAGAGATATGGGACATTAATCAATTTAGAGGGGTATTAAGACCCCATTTCTAATAAGTACAAGAAATGAATGGTCAGTTCTTATATAGGACGTCCCATACTATATGCACACCTCATTTGAAACCATATTACTGCACCGTTTTTGAGATATGGGACATTAATAAATTTTGAGGACTATAAAGACCACATTTTTAATAAGTACAAGAAATGAATGGTCAGTTCTTAAACGGATAAATATTTTACTACAACATTTTGACGCAAAACTGTGTACGGTGGCTGTGTTTGGAATTAGTTTTGTTGTTGAAAACAGGCAATATGGTGTCTAAAATGTGGTGTAAGTCTCTTAATTAACTTTTTTTTTTTTTTTTTTATATCTACAGGCCTATGTAATCATGCTGATTTGTAGAGAAAAAACGGCACTCTTCATGTGATGTTGATTTACTATATGAAATGATATAAATATATACATTTTCTGCCCCTATATCTTCAATCTTGTGATCATTCTAAACGCATTTTAACACTGAATCACGCAGTGAAAGAAAGCACTCGCACTAGTCTAATCTACTAGATTTCACGCACACTGTTTGATATCGCACACCCTGCACCACTGTCTTTTTGGCTAATTTGTGCAAAACCTGTTGCTAAACTGTGAGTCAGTCTGAATTAATGTGTAAATCCACATTTTGACAGCAGGTGCCCAGGTGTGATTCTAGAGTGAGTGGATATCCGGCGCTAAGCCCAAAGACATTCAAACATGTGTCAGAATACATGGATACACTTAAACAGATATATGTTATATAGGCTATATATGTTCCAATTATACTTTAGCTAAGTGCCTTTATTTTCTAAAGCCATATAATTAAAATCTAACGTATAATATAAATTATATATATATAAGTATGATTAAACATTCAGGGCTCGATTATAGAGCCTACACTTATTTTTTAGCACTTGTAAATGCATTTAGACTATTGCATAAATAATGTTATGAGATTTATGTTTGAAATATAAAAAGTGGAATATAGAAGACAGTCGGTTTTCTATTATGAATTCATACAAATAATTAAATCATACTTTAATATAATTTCCCTCAGCAGTCAGCCTTCAGTCATGTTTTCCCACAAAACGAAACTACCGTCAAAACGAATCAAATACGAGTTTAATGATAATTAAAATAGGAAACGGGATAATTAAAATAACCTCATGGCCGACATGTCAAGTATGTCTTGGCGAGCTACCTCCAATCAGACCACGAGCTACTGGTATTTATATGATCAATATAATCTACTGGTAGACCACTGCTCTAGACAAACACAGCTTCCATAATAGAGCATGAATATGGCCAGCGTTCACTTCATTTCCTTCGAGTTCAGCTTCAGCAGAATACGACGGGTTTGGTTTTCAGCCGGGTCTGCATCATTAACGCCTGTCTTGATCTTCTGCATCTTTCTTGTGATTTTAGCGCCGGTTTGTTCTTCTGCCCATTATTTGCTGCAGTAGTTTAGATTTCTTTACTCAGTAATGAATGTGTTTTAAAATGTAGCGAAGTACAATACTTTAAACAAAATATACTTCAGTAAAAGTAAAATTACAGATTTAAAAAAATACTTTAAAAAGTAGAAGTACACAAAAAAGCTACTCAATTACAGTAACGCGAGTAAATGTAATCCGTTACTTTGAAGAAGTACATGTGATACACTGAACATGAAGAGTTCAGATACATGAAAAGATCAGATTCATAATTCCTGATTCTGATGTGTTTTATCTCCATCAGATTCCCATCAGCTCTCTCTGGATCTGAACACAGTGAATAAACTCCTCCGTCTGTCTGAGAGAAACAGAGTGATTACATACACTTTATTCACAGATCAGTCGTATCCTGATCATCCAGACAGATTTGATTATTATCGTCAGGTGTTGTGTAGAGAGAGTGTGTGTGGACGCTGTTACTGGGAGCTGGAGTGGAGTGGATATGTGTTTATATCAGTGTCATATAAGAGCATCAGGAGGAAGGGAGGTGTTGAGTGTGTGTTTGGATCTAATGATCAGTCCTGGAGTTTGATCTGCTCTCGCTCCAGATACTCATTCAGACACAATAACATAAAGACTGATCTCTCTGTGAAGCCCATCAGCAGCAGAATAGGAGTGTTTGTGGATCACGGAGCAGGAACTCTGTCCTTCTACAGCGTCTCTGACACAATGAGCCTCATCCACACAGTCCAGACCACATTCACTCAGACGCTCTATCCTGGGTTTGGGATGTTTTGGGGTTTTAATGTTGGATCATCAGTGAAACTGTGTTGATGAATCAGAATAGACTGACGAGAGATTCTACCCATAATGCTTTGAGCTGCATGATAAATCAGTAACAGTGAGATGTTATAGAGTCTCTTATTTTCTCTTCATGACATTAATACTGCAGCTGAACTTCTGTCAGTGAAATAACATGAATCAGAATAAATGTGTTAATAAATCCTCATATAGACAGATCAGTGTGTGTGAGTCCTGCTGAGCTCAACCTACATTTGTGTTAATTAAAATCAGTCATTCAGTTAATCATATTAATAATAATGATGATTAATAATTGATATTTTCATTTGTAATAAAATTGTAATGATTTTGTTCAATGTTCAGTTCTGTGATATAAATAAATCTTCTACTTGATGAACAAAGCTGATGTGTTTTATTCCTCTGTGCAGCGCTGTATAAAATAATACACCACATCTACTCAATAAAATTGTGTTAACAGATTACAAGCAATATTATTAATTAAATTCAACTACTATTGAGAATTGAGTTAGAATTAATCAAACGAGCTCCTTAAAAATTAGCCATTCAAATTAAGTAGAAGCAAATAGCACACAAAAATATTAAGTAAAATCTAAACAAAAATAAAGTTTTCATTGGAGCACTATGCTAATGAATACTACTTAAAATAATTGTTTTGATTTAACATTTTCTTTTAATAAATGGATTAAAATAATTTAGATATGATTTCAGATGTGAATAACAGACACAGACGTTAAAGATTAATTACACGCTTCTGCTTTATTGCCAACAACAGTTACAATATCATCTATTAGCATTCTCCGACAGAATTAACTTAAATAAAACATGTTATGTCCTCCACAGAGAGGTTTCTTTCATGTATTGGTGTAAAACAGGGTGCAAGAAATGTCAACAGCTGAGCAACATAACGGTACAATATGTCGTTCCTTGCTACGTTGATCATTTGGCTTGATCACATGGGCTAAAAACAGATTAAGTAAATTATATAAATTAAACCGTTTGAATGTATCGACAGACGTTGCTGAACAAAAACATGACTTATTGAATAGTTTAGACATTGATTATTGATTCTGTGTCGTCGATGTGCAAATGTTTTTTCATCTTTTAATTGTTCTTCTTAAATTCTGTTCTGCAATTAATAGAAATGTTAATATCAATAATTCTGTAGACGAAAATAACTAACATTTATAGCGATCACTTTTTTTCTGAAACAAAGAAAAAATAACTAAGAACTAAGTTCAGGACTTTCGTACGATCTCGCAGAATGACTCAATCTCATTAATAGCTCCTAACAAGATGTGTAACTATGAGGAATGATGATGTTCAAGGGACTTTATTTAAATAAGATACATCCCACGCAGCAAAAACTCGTTGAAAAGACGTCAAAAAGACGACAATTCCTGGCGTCTGAACAACGTCAAAATTTCAACGTCGTTAAAATCTTAATTAATTTTGAAGACTTGAATTTAACCTTATTTCAAGAATAAATTCGTTATTAGGCTATGTACAATTTTCTTCATATGCCTATTATAATTACTCTCAAAATAAGACAAATGACAAAAAAGTAACGACAAAACACAATATTTATTGATACGTCAAAAAAGCCAAATCTATTTAAGTGGTAAGTGTTTATTGGTTTGCAGCCCCAGTGTGTCCGCCATGTTTAAGGTGGTCTCCCACGGCTTTGTAGATCACGTGGCCTTGCTGTCCCACTTTCTGACTGCATCTGCAATGACAAAGAAAAACATCTATTTGTTCAGTTTGTTACTCAAGAGTATTAATTAGAGAGTTGTACACATATCATAAGACTTAAATTTACACATTTAAATGTTAATATAATATAATAATAAGAATGTCAGCAAGCCATTGACAGATTTTTATGAGTTTATACCTATTTTTCACGGTCTTTGAAGCATATTTCCTACATTACTTATTTTATTAATTTTGTTTTGTTCAGTCATTAGATGTGTAGGCCAATTATATTTTGTTTTGTGCCCTTTTTAATTATTTAATTTGATATAAATAAAAAAAATGTGATAAAGTGTACAATAAAGTACAATCAAAAGCTTTAATTATAATCTCATTGCGCTTGAATAAAGTTAAAAGTGTAATCTGCCGATTGTCCTGCAGGTGACCTCATAATTCTGTCTTCTTACGATGCACGTAGGGATTTATGATTACTCCAGAGCACTCGTATTTTGATTTTCAAGTGCTACTTAAGTTACGATGCTTTTGGGAAACAGACAATTAAGATCAGTCGCACGATCGTTTTTACGAACTTCTTAGGCTTACGATGTTTTTGAGAAACCCTGGCTAGTAGCTACTAAATGCAACATGCAATTTAAAAAAAAGAAAATCTATTTTTTAAATAATATAATTCATGCCGAGAGTCTTCACAGCAGTGAATACGTAAATGTGCAAATATTGTTTGTATGCTTTAATGGTTTAGTGGTAGACATTTTGTCAAGCATTTCGGAGGTTCCGAGTTCTAATCCATCCTCGTATGTTTGTTTTTCTCATTAAAACCAAAGCGGTGTTCATCGGTGATTGTATATCAAGAGCAAGTACACGTTTGTGTGCATTTTGTTTTGTGGTTTTACCAGAACGAAACGTGTGAAGATGCGCATTGTGCACGAGCTATGAATGAGTTGCCTGATGCCTGAGTTATGAATAGGCTATATCAGCCCAGTCTGTTCTGTAACGTTAGTTACACTGAGTCTGATTTTTTTGCACATTAATCTGGCAATAAATGTGGCACACCTAGTTTTTCTGATGCACACCCAGAGTCCCGTTTCTGGCTACGCTACTGGATCACACAGTGCATGTTTTCTGAGAATGCGGTTATGAGTCATGAAATTTGGTGTGAGTTCCAACAAGTCCTCCAACCCATACGGCCGTATAGGTCGTTTGCAACTTTCCTCAAATACGACCCAGTGGAGCGTTCCTGAAAATAGCGCCCCTAAAGGCAGCTGAAAATAATGTGAACCACACACATTTCGCCTCGATGCATTGTGGATATTCTGCGGGATAATCGAGGCTAATTACAGGTATGTTATTAGCGAACCTTGATAATATAAATGTGAGAACAAAATAATATTTAATCAGGGCGTTTTTTTTGTTTCACCTTCGTTTGTGATGTTTAGCTGTAACTTATTTAACGTCAAGTTACTTGGGAAAACGTTAAATGACATTATGAAATATCCATAAGTAACGTTAAGTAGGCTAAATGGAAAAGTTAGCTTGCGTGAACATCATGAGTGACATTAAACTTTCCTTTTATTAATATCCGTCGTCACAATATTTCAAATATTCGAAAGAGATCGATTATTGTTGGACAAGTATTAGGCCTATAATTCTGTCGTCTATTCAGAATTAATTTACAATGCTTCCCGTGCTAAATCTGTACGAGACGCTACATTTAACATGTTTGACGGTCAAATAATTTGAGCAGAACACACCAGCATTGAAAAGTTAACATTTAGTGTGATATTAATTGGAAATTGTAAAAGTTTTGGTAAGGGACCATGTAAAAAGTTTAACATTTTGTTAAAACGAACATGTTTTGCAGATTTCGTTCATCTGACTCGTCCTTAATGAAAACACTTAACGTTAACGTAAAATATTTCACAAGCAAATTACATTTCAGATCATATTTAACAGAAATATCCAATTATTTTATATAACTGTGTAATAAAATGCAAATGCTATCATCATAATAATTAGGCTATTATTAGTAGTAGTAGTAATAATAATACACATTAACATTTTAAATAAAAGGTTTGTAATAACTGTTATTTCAAAAAAGTAATTGTTTTTAAGAAATGCAATGGAATATATAAATATGGAATAGATATTTACTGGCATTGTTAAAAGCAACAAAGAAAAATTGTTTATCAGCCCCTCAGGGTTAGCAGGATAAAAATAAACTGTGTAAACTGTGTATATACATAACAGGAACAATATTGATTTTATATTTTATATTCCATTTAGGTTTAAGAGAGCCAGGGTCCTGCTATTGCTCAAGTGTAAGGGGAGGTCAGTAAATAATTGCCACTTTAGTTTATAGAAGCTTTTTTTTTCTTCAGTTTTTTTTATTACTGCATACAAATTTCCTGTATATTGTGGTTATATTCTAATAAAGAGAAATACTTATATATGGTCATTAAACCACTGTAAAACAACATCAGTACTTAAAACGTGGTACTGTATTATGTTTGGCCACATATTTATCAAATTGTAATACATAAATAAACCTTTTTGGTAACCGAAGTTTGTGCAACATCATACACCAGTCAATTACATGTGTCTATGTGGGCATTATTTTAGGATGAATGCATCTGTTATACTACATAACTCACATGAGTCATTGTCAGTAGGTATTTGTTAAGAACTCTACTGTACTGTAGCATTATACAGTTGCTGGTTTCTTTAAAAGCTTTGAAAGTTAGGTCACTGTGGTGACTATTTTCTGAGACTGACTCTCGTCAACATAGTCGGGGTGACAAAATATTTCTTATCCCCTCTTAACACAGCATGTAGTACTCTAATGATCATTTATGTTTATTTTTTCAGATGCCTACTCTAAAGGACTGCTATATATGCAGGAAAAAAATTGGAGTAGCAAGCAAAACGTGTCTACACTGTAGTGCCAAGCAGCCATATAAGCAGAAGCTTGAGGAAAAAAAGAAACAGCTTTCTCAAGAATGGAAAGACCGTCAAAAAAAAAACAGCAGTGTGAACAAAGTGTATGATGTAACCAATCTACTGGTATGTTTATCTTTCAGACCTTAATCAGAACATATTAAGTAAACAGTCCCTGTTCTTTACTTTTATATATGCATTTCTATATTTATACTAGTGCTGTCAAACGATTAATTGCGATTAATCTCATCCAAAATAAAAGTTTTTGTTTACATAATACATGTGTGTATACTGTGTATATTTATTATGTATATATAAATACACACATATACATGTATATATTTAAGAAAAATATGTTATGTTTATATATTAAATATATTTATGTTTAAAATATAAGAATATAAATGTATATACATGTAAATATTTTCAATATATACTGTATGTGTGTGTGTGTGTGTATTTATATATACATAATAAATATACACAGTTCACACACATATATTATGTAAACATTTTTTTTGTGATTAATCATTTGACAGCACTAAAATATAAATTTCAACAATTCTTTCTTGAGCTTGTACACTGACTGAAGCATTACATCTGTGTATTTTTCCACTGACTGTGCTCAGGACTGATAAAGAACACAAATTAGAAGTTTGTGCTTATCATTAGAAAGTAAAATAAAAAAATCATATGGAACAGGGGTGTCCAAACTCGGTCCTGGAGGGCCACTGGCCTGCAGAGTTTATCTCCAACTTACCTCAACCCTAGTATGGCCATATTTATATAATATTGTGGTTACACACACACACACACACACACACACACACACACACACACATAAACATATATGTGTGTGTGTGTGTGTGTGTGTGTGTGTGGGGGGGGGGGGGGTGTACATACTGTATACACTTAGATATCTAAATATACATATATACATGTATGTGTGTGGTTATTTGATATTACAGCCCTAATATAATTTTTTTTATTTATCTCTGATCGCACAGTGAATTCAAATAGTTGTCAAGCGTGTGTGTTTCTTAATATTTTTTTTCTCGCAATTTTATTTATTTAATTTTATAGTCTCAATTTTATTCCAGCTCCACAAATGGGAACTTTTAGAAAGGTATCCAGTCCTTTTCCTTGCCAGGAGAACCTCAAATGGTTTTTCTGCTGAGTGCATCTGTCCATGGAAGATAGACATAGAAGATGTTCAGGATGCATTTGTCACGATAAAGAGGTTGTATGAAAGTCTTCTGAGTGGTAATAAACACAAATGTGCATGCTATATTTCATTGTTTATTAGTGCATCCTTGATTTATTTGAGAAATAATTTGAAAAAACAGCAGTGATGTTTTATCAACAGTACATGCTTTTGCTAAGCAGAATTCATTTTTTGCTTTAACATGAACAGCATGATGTTTATTCTTGATTTCTTATTTGAAAATGTCTCATTCAATAGGACTATCATTTTAGAACACATCATGTTTTCATTTATCATGTCTCCTAGCAAAAAGGTCAATATTGATTTTCTTTTCATTTTAATTTAATTAATTTGATAGTGTGTGATCCTCAGTCATAGTGCTGCGGCTCCCAACCTTTTTACCTTGAAGCCTCCTTCTTATGTAGTTCAAATTACATAAGAAAACTTGAGGCCTGCCATGTATTATTTTGATCATGTCAAATTTATATTACATAAAGTACAACCCATAGGAAGACTTAAACAGTAATACAACTTTATTTATTTATTTATTTTTGCTGAATTATTGTTGATTAATAATAATAATTATTATTATTCTCATGTTTCTTTTTTGACAGTGGCTATTGCAGATAAAGCAGCAAGCAGCATGGGAGAGACTCCAGCAACAAACATCACACAGACAGAGACTCCACCATTAGACAACACAGCAGAACCGGCGTCAGAGTCAACACCTCTGCTCCCCTGTAATGGTCAAATGTCTCATTCAATAGAACTGACAGGTTCCTGTACAGTAATCACCTGTCACACACCAAAAAATAGTATCTGTCCAAATGCAGACCCTAAGTTACAGTTACACTCATAAAATACTCATTAGGCTTAAATGTTTAATCAGTGAAAACAACAACAAAATAATTAAATTAAGTTAGGATTGGATGATATGGCCAAAAAACTGCCAAGATTGCCCACAATGGGTGTCTGTACTTACAAACTTCTGGAAAATGCATTTGCCAAGTCTATTAAACCTACTCCTGTAAAACCATATACTATTTTAGAAATAAAAACTGAAAAAAAATAAATGTTCACCTTTTATTTGTACCGAGCCATCTTCAGTGAGGCAAAACAAGATACCAAAAAGAACCATCAAGGGCTTTAAGGACACAAAAATAGAATCAGCCAGGAACTGATTATTTCTAACATATGACAAATTGACAGCTTTACAATAAACCATGAGAAAACATGAGATCTGTACTTGCAACAGAACACATTATATTATCGCCGTATAGTTGATTATTTTATTTATTTATTAAGAACTCTTCAGTATGTTGGTGTGTAATCTTTTTTTTGTGTGATAATTTTGCAGCTGTTACCTGAATGGGATGAATTTTTACATTTACTTAAATTATGACACCATAATGTAATTATTTGTCCCATTTTTATCTAAATAAGTTAGCGCAGCTTTACCATATGCTGCGTCCCACAACGTCAGTCGGTGACAAATGCTGCAATGTAGCCTATATTGAATTAGCGGAATTGTGTTTAAAAATCATATCACTGTTATTTAAAAAAAAATGTCATATATATTGATATCGAATTATTGTCCAGCCCTACATTACATATGTTTTCTTTTAGCATTTTTTCCTATAGATTACTGTTACTTCAATTTATTCTGCTCTACTTTATGCTATAATAAGATGAGCATAGTGTATGAACTGCAAATGTACATAGCAGTGTATACTTGGTCATTACATTTCACATTATGTATTGATGCTAGTTGCTGAAAGTCAAAGCCAGCCTTCACATTCTGGGCAGTAAGATTTTACAGAAAATCACATTTACAATAACATACACTTTTAAATTGTTTTTTTTTTTTGCTTATCTTCTAGCTGTGATTCCATCCAGATGGAGGATATGAAACATGTTTGATAATTTTAGACAGTTTTATAACATACCTTTTTCATTTATCATGCATCTTCTAAGCAATGAGGTACATGTATTTTAATTTCTTATGCCAAAACAGAGTTAAAAAAGTTGCATAGTGTATTTCAGCATTTAAAAATATTTGTTTTAAATGTGTTGATTGCAGCAGATTATTAGGTTCATATCATAATTAATTATTATTTTTTCAACAGTGGCTATTGCAGATAAAGCAGCAAGCAGCATGGGAGAGACTCCAGCAACAAACATCACACAGACAGAGACTCCACCATTAGACAACACAGCAGAACCGGCGTCAGAGTCAACACATCTGCTCCCCCCTGAGTCTGAAACTCTTTTACTTACTCCTGCATCTTCCTTCTTAACTTCTCCTATTTCTTTCACGACCTCCTTGTCCTCACCTATGTCGATATCCATTGCTCCACAAGCCTACCCCCTGACTCAGCCTGTTTTCAAGTTCTCTCAACCCAGTCCTATATCTTCTTCCCTGGCTTCTCCTCTGCCACCAGCCTCTACCCTTTCTGCCGCTTCTAAACTCACCCCTGTGCCCACTGACCTAGGCAGTCCAGACTCAGTATCAGGAAAAAAAAGACAAATAAAGAGGAAAGCTGAACCTAGAGGTATTTGTGGATTTGTTTTGATAAATGAATCAAAAATGTTCTTAGTTTTTGCGGTGTGAAACAGTTTTAGTCACCTGAAGGAACAGTGCCTTTTTCATTGTTTTTTAAAAAGATGTAGGTTAGAATTCTACAAAGGCACATATTGTAATATGCATCTTTTATCTATTTATTTATTTATTTTTTGGTAAGCAAGTTATTTAATGTTATGAGTATATACAACCCAAGCGAAGTCCTTTTTGTCAAAAAAGCAACAAAAAATTAAAATATTTGTATCTATATATATAAAGACACGTACAATTAGTTTCCATATTACTTTGCAACATGGAAGGAAGCTGTTTCCTTTGAATGTGTGAGCCCTAAATAGCTAGAAGAATAACAAAGTGAAGTAAATTTTAATCAACATGTGTGATGACCCAGTGTGTTTGATTAGGATAATGAAAATAAAGTAATGTGATAACAGTTAAAGGTTTGCACAATAAAGCAATACAACATACTGTTTTTGTATAGCTAAATTAACTGGAACCTAATGACTCTAATGAATGTACAAATGGCTGTGATAGTTTTAGCTTTTCTAAGTTTAATGTACATATGTATTTACGCTTTACATATGTATATGTAAAAAAAAATGATGTTGCTGTGATCATTCCTTATGTTCATACAAACCATGAAACATGACATGAAATCAACTGTCCGGCCAGTGTTTCAAAAACATGAATCTAAGATGTACCTAGAGGAAAATAATCAAAGTAACCAGTGACTATGTTATGATTGGCATGTGAGCATTGTAAAAAAGGATACTAACAAGAAAAAAAAATAATAATTAACAAAAAAGACAAAAACACACAAGTGTTGTGTGTTGTGGGAATCCCCACGTCTCAAAAAATTCACTTTTTACATTCCATATTACAGTAACATTAATGAAAAGGGTCCTGTTCAGTTGACTTTCAATTCTCAGTTTCCTTTTAAAAAATCTCTTTATCCATGATTCATGGATCCATGGCAATGGGTATAAGATGTCTGTTGAACTTTTTATTTTACTTATGTCTGTTATAAATTATAACCATTTTGTAATTTGTTTCAGAATGCCCCATTCATAAAGACTCCACCAGTTTCCCCTACCAAAAAATTTTGAGGAAAAGAATCAGGGAGGTTTGTAAAAAATAAAAAATAAAGTACTGATAAAGGTAATATTAATAAAAACAAATTATAACAATAACAATACTAATTTGCTATTTTGTATGGTGTAATTACAATGCGTCTATGGGGAAAAAAGAAAAATAACAAATATGCTACTTCCTTAATGGTCATATATTGATAATTCATTAATGATAATATAATGTGACCCTGGACCACAAAACCATTGCATAGGGGCCAATTTTTCGGACAATGTTTGGCCGACATAATACATTTTTGAAAATCTTGAATTTTCAGCAAGAGGGTGCCAAAAATAAAAATAATTGATAAAAAAAATCACCTTTAAAGTTGTCCAAATGAAGTCCTTAGCAACAGATTTGACTAATTTACACCATTGATTTAACCGCTGTAATGACGTTGTGGAGAGTAGATGAAACCGAAAGTGGAAATTCAAAGCTTTATATCGACACCAAACTTGGATTTGGAAAATTTAGATTGGGCAGCAGTGAGCCGAGTTTCTAGGCATGTTTCCGGCCATTTTTTATCTGCAATTTTGCAGCATTCACTCACAAAAATGAAGTTTTAATATATTTATGGTAGGAAATTTACTCAATATCTTAATTGTACATAATCTTAATATCCTAATGATTTTTGGCATAAAAGAAAAATATATAAAAGAAAAAAAGTATAATTTTGGCCCATACAATGTATTGTTGGCTATTGCTACAAATATACCTGTGCTGCTTATGACTGCTTTTGTGCTCCAGGCTCACATATAATAAATGAATATTTAGGTATTCATAACATTCATGTTATCACAAATGCAAGTTTTACTGCACAATTAAAATTTTGCAAATGTAAAAAAAATTCAATAGCGGTTGTCATTTGACAAAAATAAAAACTGAGGTTACCTATTTTTAAAAATTGACTTGATAAAATAGTAATTAATTGAATTATGCTATTATTATTGCTCTGCTTCATTGACACTATTATATGAGAACTCAACAGAGCTAGATGATGACATCAATGTTTTTAACAGAGACGTTGTACAAATGAAATTAACTAAATTTATAACTGAGGATTAACAAGTGAACTGAATCTACTGAATCACTATTGAACAATGATAAAATTGACAAACAATGCATAATATTCCTGATACCACTGTAAAGCTGATTTGAAACAATCTGTATTGTAAAAAGTGCTATATAAATAAAGGGTACTTGACTTAATAATTAATAACGTTTTATTATGTTTCTAATGTTAGACTTAGTCCCATTGACTTTTAATTTCACTTTGATTATTTCAACTGGATTTTATGTTATATTTACCGTTCAGCAGATATATGATTGTAGCTTTTTGCGTAGAAAGAAAATGTCATTGATTTCACCATGTTTCTTTCTGTTTTGTTTTTTCTAAGGGCCATGCAGAGGTTTTGGTGCAATGGCATCCTTGCTCTGGATGGTATGCATGTTATCCGAAGTGTACTGCACTGTAGTTAATTGACAGAACAGAACAACAAAAAAACAACATTTATATAAACTGTGCATAAACATTCAAACAATTACATTACATACAAAATAAATAATGTGGGTTATGTTTTGAAACATACCATCATTATTCCCTGGTATAATAAAAAAGAATACATCCATACTTGAAAACTACATGTCTCATTGCAATGTCAAGATTTATTAGCATTTATATATAGGTATTAGTTTAGTTTATTAGTATTTATATTCCTGTAATTTTGCTGTCTTTCTGTCTGTCTTACAGTGGGACGAAGTGGAAAAACTCCTGGGAGCCACAAGCAAATATTCAAAGTTCATCCTGAAGATGTGTGTGTTCCAATGTATTGTTTGTTGTTCGGTTGTATTGTTGATGCTTCACATTTGCAAAGACTGAAATCAGATTTAGTTTTGCAGTGTTATTGCACATCAGTTCAGATTTATTCCTGTGTTCTGTAACTGCTTTGTAAAGCATGTTGCCTCAGTTTTATGTGTTTGGTGACTGTATAGATAAAATGTTTTTTATAATTGTTAATTTGTAATTTAAGAGCATAAATACATGCACTTTAACTAAAAGCATTTAGTGATATGTTTACTGCTGAAACATTTTGATAAAGCCACGTTGTTGTTGTTATAATTATTATTCATTTGTATTATTCATTACTAAAAAGCACCTATTAGCCCACAGCCAGGATGTTGATGCAGATAAAAACACAAGGAAGACAGTGATGAAATACTACATGACAAAATACCAGAACAATACGTCTTGTAAAATGATGCCCCATACCAAGCCAACAAGCCACTGGGCTTGTATTGCCAAATGTTTATTTCTGCATTTTTATATAGCAACTGTTTGTCTGAACGATTGAAAATATTGAGAGTGTTTAGGAAATCCTTTTGAAATAGCCTAAATTATTGACGAAATTTGTTGCTGATAGTGTAATACAGAAAT
Source organism: Schizopygopsis malacanthus (assembly GCA_027474115.1). Classification (NCBI taxonomy): domain Eukaryota; kingdom Metazoa; phylum Chordata; class Actinopteri; order Cypriniformes; family Cyprinidae; genus Schizopygopsis; species Schizopygopsis malacanthus. The sequence continues at coordinate 225,542 of JAPDDM010000222.1, forward strand.
TACATACTTGAAATTGTTCCTTGAGTTTCTTACATTTACATTTAGATAGACGTAAAAATAAAAATCTTGCATTTAGCCTCATTAAACCTTTTATTGCTGTGGTCATTTTATTATTATTATTATTTGTAATTATATATATTGCAATTCCAAGAGTTCAAGCGGTGGAGAATAGCAAGAAGAAGTTATTAAATGTATATAATATAATATATATAACATATTCTGCTCTACATACACAATAAAAGTAAATGTTAGAAGCACTTAGCAGCTGCATATTTAGTTACTGCTGTAGGCCTTTGCTTAGGGACATTTTATTTATCTTTTAAATGTATATATGCATCAGGTTAACCACTCAAAGGAGTCTGTCATTGTAAAATATGAGTTGTGTTATTTAAGTAGAAGTACTTGTTTAACTGCCCATGTGGATGCACTCGTTCGGCAAAAATCTGACGTAATTTACCATACATGGACAAGGAAGTGTGGAGCCACTCTCGCTGTGATTGGACTAACTTTTAAACAATATAAAACAGCGTTTCATGTTCCAACGTGTGTTTTGATGCTATTATTACGTTATTAATATATTAAGTTAACGATAAAGTTACGTTATGTTGTGAGAAATCACGCCTTTTCAGAGATCTTAACCCTATTCTTGGCCTTACTACACCCTTCAATGAACTACAAATAACAGCGCCATGATTTCCCGTTCGATTGATAGAATGACGGAGTCTTATGGGTAATGTAGTTTAAAACATTTAGTATATAAACAATATAATTACTATCTTTAATGGACAATTGGATATCTAAGTATATTCATTATGAAAACCTCTATGACATATCTGAGATGCAGGCTGAAATTTGGTATATTACTGCGAGCATTTTAAAAAACACCTTTAAGCCACCTTTCCATATATGTCTGAAAATTGTACCCAACATTATTTAGTAAACACATCATAAGCAAGTATCCTGTACATTTTCTCTTCGATATTCGTACAGGACTTTGAGTTACGGCCATTTGAAATGTGTATTTTTGTGCTCTTCCATGGGGCTGCTACTGGGCCCCTGGGGGTGGAAGGGCAGTAAAATATACCCATATGTTTTCTCCTCATCATGGACAATAAACTGTGTTGAGTCACATTTATGTCTGAGTATTTTCTCTTTTTTTCCCCCTTTTATATTCTTACATCATGCTTGTGTTAGTTTGTATGGGTGTCACGAGAACAAATATTTGACAGTAATAATAATAATAATGTTTTCTTTGGATGAACACCAAAAAATATAATGGACAAACTGCAACAACTTGCATTTCTAGTGTTGACACTGACAGTAAGCAAGGATAACAAGTTAAACACATTGTGGCACTTCACACATAATGCAACTACAAAATCAGTGCCAAATTTTCATCTTCACCCCCATTTTCTTACCCCTCATGTGCTGGACATCAGTGATGTGCATGCTCTAGTTTTTAATGCAGTATAAGTTCTATGTTGTTCATTCATTGGTACTGCTACAGGTCTCAAAATACTTCTTGATATGTTTAATAATGTATTTAATGTTTATCAATGTAATATATTTATTTGCAATCATTTTCAGCTTCTTCACAGTAGGTTATTGGTGCCTTCCTCTTTGAATATTCAAAAGCACTTTTTATTATGCATATCCAAAAAGAAATCGAAATCAAATAATTACATTTGAAAAGGCATCAAAATGTTATTACAGATATCAAAAATGAATTACTACTTCTTTCTTACTAGTAAGAATATAATTTTAAATATATTACTAAAACTATGCATTCCTGGTATCTAAAAGCAATATCCACTAAATGAAATGTTAATTCTTGATATCTATAAATCATGTGAATTTCAAAGTGGATTTCAGATATTTCAGAATTGAATTATGCAGGTGATGTCACTGTTCATATCAAGAATTCACATTTTTTACTAGTAGAAATTCCATTCCCTTATATAAAGAATGGTCATTTTAGCTAGTAAATACAGAATGATCAAAAATGTATATCCTGAGAATGACTAAAAGTCAAAACGGCTTGCCATCTGTGCACCATTTGATTGGATATTTGGGCTGTAGGACAATTATTTGTAGAAAGGTCAATTAGTGAGACATCTAAAACATTCTGGTAGGCGGTCCCCAAGACCAGAACTCAAAAACACTGCCTTTGTGAGGAAAAGCTGTGGATTCTGATTTGTACTTGCACTTATTCAGCTGTCTTAACATATGCAGATAAAAGTTTGTTTTATGCCTATCTACAAATATACAAGACAAAGTAAATACTTACTGGACGTAGGCATTGGAAATACATCCATGCTGTGGCCAGTTGGAGCCCTTGATGTTTCTGAAATAAACATTTAAAACGTGTGGTAAATGTGGTATTATTATTATTCGCAATAGTGATGTATATTATTATAATCAACTTTGTGTATATTAACTTGCGTGTTTATGTGTGTGTTTATGTGTGTGTGTGTGTGTGTGTGTGTGTGTTGTGTTTGTGTCTATATATATATATATATATATATGTACAGTCGTGGTCAGAATTATCGGCACCCTTGGTAAATATGACCATAGAAGGCTGTGAAAATTAATCTGCATTGTTAATCCTTTTGATCTTTTATTCAATACTTGTTGAAACCTCCATTTGCCAGTTTAACAGCTCTGAATGTTATATGTGTGAAGAGTATATATGATATATGACATATATATGAAGAGTTCAGATGCAAAAGCCTCTAAGTCCCATCTGAAATTTTCATCTAAAATGAGCACAATGTGTGTGTGTGTGTGTGTGTGTGTGTGCATATATATAAATATATGTGTATATATATATCGTATTAGTATAAATTAAACCGTATCATTATATCACCATACTTTGCCTCATATTGGAAGTAAATTATGTTTTTTGTATTCACCGAGTATTATTTAGCTTTTAACACATTAAGAATTGTTTAAAAAAAATGTGGAATTGTGAAGGGTCCCAATTATTCAGTTGGTCGGTTGTATAATTGTCTTGTTTTGTTCATCTTACAGATTAGCTTAAATAAACATTGCTCATGAAAAAGTCATTCATTATTTTAAAGGATGAGATTAACTTCTTACCTGTTTCCCCGTCTTCTTTTCTATTGAGATGTGCACTGGAGAACATAATTCATCTTTTTCTTTGATGGCATCAACTTTTCCTTGCCGCAGAATGAAGGCGTTGTTTGGTTTTGTGTTGTGAACTTTGTGGCATCACACATTGACTTTGTGGAGAATTTGAAATCTCCAATGAACTTTGTCCACTTCATCAAGCAGCTGCTTTCCTGACCGTACAAATTGCATGTTGCTAAAAAGTTTTTTTTTGTTAGTTTGTTTTTAGATCTCAAGTTTTCAATTTCTTAAATGGGAATGCACTGCAAGCATCAATACTGCCAAACTTCCTTGCCTCTACTGGTAGATGATAGGTGGCCCAGATCTGCTTTGTTACAAACATTCTTGAAAATATCTTCTTTTGTGTTCAGCAGAACAAAAAAATTTAATAATGTATACAGGTTTGGGATAACTTGAGGTAAATTTGTAGTTTAATCTCAACATGAAACCCGGCCCATTGCGAAGTTCCAGTAGTGTCTGGCAACTGAATATGCTGGAGTTTGCTTTTGGAGATGTTTTTTGTTTCCTTAAAACCCTCCCAATCAGTTGATATGGGGAAAGCATTCTTATTTTATAGCCTTTTCCATTCATTTTTATTGTGGTAATTAAAAAAAACAAAAAACAAAAGTATGACAAAATGTCATGCCACTAAGATGAAGGAAACCATGTTTTTTAAATAAATTCCACATCCTAATGTGAGTAGTAAACAAGTTATGCTCATCAGTTAAGTAACCTTATTTAGACATCCATTAAAAGTGTATGCATACTTCTTTTTTACTACTTTGAAGTAGTTTTTGGTTAGGTGTGTTTTGACTTTTGACATCGACCATTTAGTGTTTATAATATCTAATGTAGTTCATCTAGTGATGTATATAAAAATGTGTATTACATGATGATTTATAATATTTACAAAATATATCAATGAATGATGCTGGTTTGTTATACTCCCATTATTGAATACTGTTGAATTGAATATTGAAATTGAATATTGAAATCCTTTAAATGGATGAGATGGCAGTAGTAAATACCATACACCACCTGTCAAAATGATTAATGACAGGTGGGCTTCCGGTGTAGGCGGGACTTCCTGTATAGGCGGGACTTCCGGTGTAGGCGGGACTTCCTGTATAGGCGGGACTTCCTGTATAGGCGGGACTTCCTGTTTAATAAATCATGTTATCATGACAGTAGGTTTTGATGATTTTGACAGGTGGTTTTGATGGTTTTGATGTTATTGACAGTAGGTTTTGATGATTTTGACAGGTGGTTTTGATGGTTTTGATGTTTTGACAGCAGGTTTTGATGGTTTTGATGTTTTGACAGCAGGTTTTGATGTTTTTGATGATTTTGACAGGTGGTTTTTGTTTTTGAAGGCTGTATAATAAATGACAGCAGGTTTTGATGTTTTTGATGATTTTGACAGTTGGTTTTGATGGTTTTGATGTTTTGACAGCAGGTTTTGATGTTTTTGATGATTTTGACAGAAGGTTTTTGTTTTTGAAGGCTGTATTTTAAATCATGTTATCATGACAGTAGGTTTTGTCCTTTGAAGACGCTGTTATCAGGAAATTCCCCTCCCACCCATAGCAGCGTATCTGGGTCTGTGCTGTGAAAAACTGTGAAGACTGTTCACAGCTGTGAACAAAAGTTGATTGTTTATAAAATAGCTTACTAAAAAAAAATCCACTGAACATTATTTCAGTTTTAAAAGTTTAACAACACGTTACTTTATTTACTAGTTGTTTTGTCAATCTTACAAACGTTATAACGTTTAAGATGTACGATCTGATATAAACTATAAATGTTTTGACACGCTTAAGACTTCTAGGGTTATATAAGGTGTTAGAGTGCGTGCGTGGAGACATTGAAATGCGAAACCGTGTTAAACGGGGGAACAAAGTTTTTTTATTAAAGTTATTTTTTCATACACAACAATGTCACGGAAAAACTTCAAAACAAGAAAGTCAGAGTATATCATTTATAAAAGAGTACAAAAATAGACGACGTAAACCAAATAAGAGTCAAACAGCGTAATAGAAAACAATAAAGACAAAGAAAACTAGGATTCGAATGTGGATAAGCTAAAAAAGGTTTATATTAAACAAGTTTTAATATAAAGAAAATGCGACGTATATACACGTAAAAATAAGCAATGTTTTTATTTTCCAGAAAGCGCTGTTTAAAATTAGGTAAAATACGGTGTAAGAAAACAAATAAAAATGAAGACAGGTTATTTAAACAACTAAGACAATATTAACATTAAATAATATAGAGTAACCTTACTTACTGTGGTATAAAATAAAATATCAAGCCATTAAAAAGATACGTTTGTCAGAAGTTTGTAATATTACAATTTAAAACTAGTTAGTTTGACAATGAAAATAAAAAAATCTAACTTTTAAAAAGACAGAAGTTGTCACAAGAAAAGCTGGGAAACAAGGAAAAATAACAAACGTGCATCCAGCCGTTGTCCAAAAAGAAGGTAATCTCAGAGACAAAATATAGTCTATCATAACTTAGCTGAAGGTAAAAGTTAAACAAAGGAAAAAGTCCCCGACCGGCGAGAAGTCCGCGCGTGTCCGTTTCAAACACAGAATGGTGAGACATCCGGTTCCAGGCAGACCACGCCTACGCTCCATCCCCTAGATCCGGACGAGGAGGGACCAAAACTGAGATTTAAAAGGATTTAATCCATGACTGTTTTTAAAACATTAAAGTTAATTTTAATAAGTCTTTTACATGTCTTAATTCAACATCATTCACCTAAATCTTTTCACTTTAAAAATAGTTTAGTTTTACTTTTAAACAAACAAGTCCTAGCCTCTGGGGAAAGTTTGTTTAACAACACATTTTCCTTTATTTACTCTTTGCTTTTTTGTCAATCTTACGATACGTTATAACAGCTAAAACGCAGGTATGCACATACAAGTATTTAACAGGAATGAAACCAAATCAATAACTCTCTGATTTTCTTGTCATAAGACTTGTTATCATTTGAAATACGCGTGCAGCATGTAAACGTTTTTTTTTTACATCACACGAGATGCAGATATTTCATCTCAAGCAATGCAACGAAGTTGAAGACGGTCGTGTCAATATCACATTTCACACAGCACGAGATGCCAGTGAAAAGTATGATTAAACAATGATATAACTATTGTTTAACAAATATCATTCTAACAAAATGTAAAACCTAAAACCATGAATCTTTACAACAGACTTTCTTTATTCTCAATAAACTGCGTTATTAACCGTAAGGGGAGTTAAATGCAGCATGCTTTATTGCAATAAAATAAAAACAACAACCGCTCTATATAGGTTTATTCGACTGAGCTTTGATAAAATAACTGATGTAAGAAACATGCAAATATTCGACAAGGTTTATCAAACTGGTGTGTCAGGTGATTTGCATTGTTGTACATATCTCGCCTATACAGATATGTTAAGATGTTTAACATCTGTAAAAAATAGTCTAAAAAGGTCATCTTTTTAGCTTCCACATAGGAACTATGTCCACACTCAACGGTTTTGTCTAACAGAGTCCAGAGACAAATGAAAATAAAATGTGTGAAAGACTGATGACAGGAAGAGCTACAGACTAAAAGCTTCAGATTTATTAAAACAATCGAGCGTGTGCATTTTTCTCTTGAATAGGTATGTATGCAGTAACCAGTGTGTACACGAATATTTATAATACATAACCGCATAATTCAGTGATTCTATCAAATGAATCATTCATTTTAAAGTCAGATTTGATTTCTCGTCAAAACACAATAAAACTTTTTAAAAACGTTAAAACTTTCTTACGACTTTTTAATTATGTCGAATGTAGCGAATGTTAAATATAGGGTTATGTTTTTAGTTCGGGATGTTTGCACGTTAATCACATCATTAACCTAAAACATTTTTCATTCAAACTCTCTCTTGAGCGCACACAGCACACAACTGCCAACAACATCCATAACTTGGTTTTATCATTCGGCTGTAGCTGAAACTCGATAACGCGTTCAATTTATGCATCATCGCAGCTATATATCCTGGAAGAGCTCCTTGAGCTGTTTAACTGTAGAAAATGTCAACAATGACGCGTAAAACTAGATCGACAGACCGAGTGTACGCGCCTAAAACAGGCCTGGAACCATTTCGAACCATTCTAACACTAAGTGTGTCCACGGCTGAAAATGTGTTATAGTACAGCAGTAAAACACTGGACGTGCGAACGACCAAATAACTACAAGTCCTACTTAAAATCTACAATGAAACTAGAAAATATACGTGTGACCTAACAGTGTTTAAAATACTGGACACGTGCAGTTAGATGAAGACACGCAGAGTTGGTTAACACAACGAAATATGTCGTGAAGCATACGTATAACACGACAAGCGTTCTGCAGGACTGAATGACTGACTTTTTTTCTTAAAATTTGATTTCAAGAACACACGCACACACACACACACACACACACACACACAAACCAAATCGTTACGCTATTTCACGAAATGACGGGGTGGTCAATTTCGACATACACGTCAAGCCTGTTTACCATAAGCATGTTCTTCTTATACATTTTTAACAATTATTTTAACAAATATTTTCGTTTCCACAAAGATACAAACGTTGTCGTACAAATGTTGCAGGCCTTTCAGGTCAGCGAACTACAATACCCAGCATATACATCGGACTACAAACATGGTTGCCACAAATCCATACATATACAAAACGGTCTATACGCGACAGATCTCTAAATCGTCAGACTTTTGGTTATACGTACGTTCGGATACCCTATATAGAAAGACTCGTATTACCAACGCTTTTTTACAAAGTATACGCTTCTTTTGCCTTGCGATGTTACAAACCCCATTTTTGCGAGATCTACACGTCTGTAGAAATAATTAACAGGTCTTATAAAATCATTGATTTGACTTAACTTTAAAACACAATCCGCACGAACGATAAATCAGACGCTCTTAAAATCGATAGTGAACAAATGTGTGTAAAAGGGCGGATGATCGCAGGAAAACAATTTAACAAAAACAATTTAAGGGTGCTACACACAGGTGAGTGGGCCTGCACAAGCCACCTGTAGTAACACACTCTCCTCTAGTCGCACTAGACACTTTCACACACTACTGTGTGTACATAATCCCACAAAAGACTGATTGTAATATATGACTGATATATGTATGTTTACAGGCCCGTACACCGCAAATCACCCTACACCGTTTCCCAACCAGCTGCTTAAATGTCTCTCTTTTTGCACATGTACACTATTTGAGTCATCTACACAGTTGTGGAGTTTGTATTTTTAGTTTATTTATAGGTAACCATTTATATATATATATATAGCATCTGTATAGTCAAAGCTGACAGTAGGTTTATACTGTTTTACTTTGTGTTGTATATCTGTATATCTGTATTCATGTAGCACCGTGGTCCAGCGTGGCACGACATCTCGTCCCGCTGTATGTCCACAGATGTAGCGGGATGACAATAAAGATAGGGCGTATGTCAGTGTATGTCAAGATAGTGACATACACTTGACTTGGCGACACATTAACGTGATATTTCGGGGTCGTGTCTTACACAATTGTGTGTTACTTAACGTTTTTATGCCGTTTTCATATAAAATTTAACAGTCTGTTACCAATTTAGATGTGTTTATTATGAAATCACACAAAGAACCACTGAAGAACGTACTGTTTGCTAACACGGAATTAATTAAAATAATACTCTGTGCTCATTTAACCGGTATATTTACAGTATGTTGAACGTAATACAGTTAAACAGGAGCATTGAAACATTAAAAACCTATTAAACAGTTGTTTCAATACAAACATAATTTATCAAATACTATTAAACTATTGAATTTTGGACACCTTAAAACACTTTATTCAATCAAAAACCTGTCCCAAAAGACAGACGGACAAATCTTCAACGATTACTGAGACGGACGGAGTTTATGCAAAAGACAAAATAATTATTCTTCGTCACAATAACATACCCGTTCCGATAAATTTGATAACCTTACTGTAGATTTTCTCAATATTCTTTATTCTAGTTATTGTTTTCCTCTTATTCATAAACCCACAAGAGTTAAATAAAATTCAACAGCTTACAAATTGAATACATAAAATCTGATGTTTTATATTCAGACTTGTCTGATAATTTTCTGATATACCTATCGTTATTCTATAATTAGGGCTAACAGGATGGAACTCTCAAAAGAAATACGGCAAAATAACTGTTTTTATCGATCAATTAAATGACGGATCCTCTACATGACACCGGTTAAGACTAAACAAATGACTTTTATTTTGGGACGTCTTTCCGGTCTGTCTACGATACATGCGTTCAGAAGACAAACCACACGTGAAAAGCGGGTGTTTGTGTTTTTTCGGTTGCCTTTACAACTAGTAGGCCTACGCTTCAGACTTTTATAACTATTACACTTAAAGAGAACCATTTTCACAACAACAACAACGCGTACATGGATACGCATTTTCTTTTGCGTATGTCTCTAAACAACGGTTAGGTAAATGACTTGAGGTTGTTACGTCATTTTTATGGGAAAAGGTAGGACGGATTCATGTATTTTTATTCCGTCCGCACAAATGCTCTGGCACCGAATGTCTTTTAGGCCTGACCCCAGAAAACAGACGGCTTAATATTTTGTTCTTCTTTTCATGAAAACAAGCGGCAGGTAGTTTTTGTCCTCAGCCGCGGTATAGCGACACGTTTTAACACGTCGTGAATTCCGATAGTTTGTTAGCAAACGCAGCTGTTTATTACTGAGTTGTCACATCAGAGCCGCGTTCTAGTTTATATTTTTAAACTACTTATATGTTTAACTTAGTTGCATCTTTAACGGGCGCTACCGTTCTACGCCTCGTCACACCGTTGTGAGATACTATAAACAATAAAAATAAAATACGTAAACTCACGCTTTGTAAGCAGAACCGTTTTACATGTTTCCGTGACTTTGTTAGCTCTTTCTGTTTGAATTTGTGTACCGCCGTTTTTGCTATCCTTATCTTATTTTCCCCACCTAATTGTAATTGTTAGGCCTTGGCGTTATAGGCTTTTAAAAAAACTAGGTCTCCTAGATTTTGGCGTCTCGTTCACGGGCCTTTTTGTTCTTATAAGTTAATAATTATGTCAATTGGTTGATTTAATAAAATATTGCTTTAAATCGCGTCTTCATTCGAGACATTTACGTTACACTATTACATTGTGGGGGATATGAGATACAAGATCGTTTGAAATAGATAAAAAAAAAAAATAAAAAAAAAAATTATCTTAGCCGTGACCATTGTTTATGACTTCCTGGCAACGTCACACAATAGGTTGAGGGCGGGTCCAAATGCTAAAACCAAAGACGACCGGGCTGACAAACTCATTTATAAGTTGTTTCGTATAAAAGTGGGTGCTACATTTAAATGTTTTAAATACATTTTTATGAAGTCAGAGAATATTACGTTGAGACAATCTTTTATTTCAACAACATTTGAGTATACATTAAATGTACAATTTAGTCAGAAAAGTCTAGCCAAAAAAGAAAATCTCTGCAGACAAACATGTTTTTTCTCAAATATAAAATCAATCAGCGATACAACAATTTCACACGTCATATAATCACAGTTTTTTACAATCAGCAAAACACATAGATCTGTGTTTTGAGATCTGTCCATATCATCTTCGTATTCAGACATCACGTCCAGCATTTTTTCTAGCGGTTAGACAGGTTGACTCTCGGCTGGTGAGAAACATAGTCAAATCAGGCCATGGAAAAATCATCCTTCTTACAATTTCCAATTCGTTCTTGAGATTTGTTTCACGTTTGGTATCACCCGTACAATCATGATTTGGATCGCATGCCGCCAAAATGATCTTACGTATCAGACCGATCATTTGTCCTCTGTAATATAGTTTAAAAGTGGGATCTTCTTCTTTTGCAAAACACGTTTTTCCGTAACGCACCAGAACTCCAATCAGTAGCCATTAGCTTTTGTGCAACGTTTTTCCAAGAGATACATTTTGTCCCCTAACCGATATAGAGCGTTATCACCATTTCCTAGAATTTTGATTGACTGTTTTAATCTGTGACGGTTCTTAGGCATTTCACTTTCAGTTGTAATTTTCAGTTTATGGTTCAGATCCGCCAAAACGTCGTTAGTAGAACAATTGGAGAGCGCATCAGGCTCAGACAAATTGGATTCTTGAAGTTGATTCTGTTGATCCATGTAGATAGCGTTTTGTTTTGACAAGGTCTTACAGCAGATCCGTCGTCTGTACCTTCAAACCCGCTAGCAATGTCGTAAATGAGTTTGTCAGTCCGGTCGTCTTTGGTTTTAGCATTTGGGCCCGCCCTCAACCTGTGTGACGTTGCCAGGAAGTCATAAACAATGGTCACGCCTAAGATAAGTTTTTTTTGTTTGTTATCAATTTCAAACGATCTTGTATCTCATATCCCCCACAATGTAATAATGTAACGTAAATGTCTCGAATGAAGACGCGATTTAAAGCAATATTTTATTAAATCAACCAATTGACATAATTATTAACTTATAAGAACAAAAAGGCCCGTTAACGAGACGCCAAAATCTAGGAGACCTAGTTTTTGAAAAGCCTATAACGCCAAGGCCTAACAATTACAATTAGGTGGGGAAAATAAGATAAGGATAGCAAAAACGGCGGTACACAAATTCAAACAGAAAGAGCTAACAAAGTCACGGAAACATGTAAAACGGTTCTGCTTACAAAGCGTGAGTTTACGTATTTTATTTTTATTGTTTATAGTATCTCACAACGGTGTGACGAGGCGTAGCACGGTAGCGCCCGTTAAAGATGTGACTAAGTTAAAAATATAAACATGTAAGTAGTTTAAATATATAAACTAAAACGCGGCTCTGATGTGACATCTCAGTAATAAACAGCTGCGTTTGCTAACAAACTATCGGAATTCACGACGTGTTAAAACGTGTCGCTATACCGCGGCTGAGGACAAAAACTACCTGCCGCTTGTTTTCATGAAAAGAAGAACAAAATATTAAGACGTCTGTTTTCTGGGGTCAGGCCTAAAAGACATTCGGTGCCAGAGCATTTGTGTGGATGGAATAAAAATACATGAATCCGTCCCACCTTTTCCCGTAAAAATGACGTAACAACCTCAAGTCATTTACCTAACCGTTGTTTAGAGACATACGCAAAAGAAAATGCGTATCCATGTACGCGTTGTTGTTGTTGTGAAAATGGTTCTCTTTAAGTGTAATAGTTATAAAAGTCTGAAGCGTAGGCCTACTAGTTGTAAAGGCAACCGAAAAAAAAAACACAAACACCCGCTTTTCACGTGTGGTTTGTCTTCTGAACGCATGTATCGTAGACAGACCGGAAAGACGTCCCAAAATAAAAGTCATTTGTTTAGTCTTAACCGGTGTCATGTAGAGGATCCGTCATTTAATTGATCGATAAAAACAGTTATTTTGCCGTATTTCTTTTGAGAGTTCCATCCTGTTAGCCCTAATTATAGAATAACGATAGGTATATCAGAAAATGATCAGACAAGTCTGAATATAAAACATCAGATTTTATGTATTCACTTAGAGAATTTCTAAGCTGTTGAATTTTATTTAACTCTTGTGGGTTTATGAATAAGAGGAAAACAATAACTAGAATAAAGAATATTGAGAAAATCTACAGTAAGGTTATCAAATTATTGGAACGCTTATGTTATTGTGACGAAGAATAATTATTTTGTCTTTTGCATAAACTCCGTCCGTCTCAGTAATCGTTGAAGATTTGTCCGTCTGTCTTTTGGGACAGGTTTTTGATTGAATAAAGTGTTTTAAGGTGTCCAAATTTCAATAGTTTAATAGTATTTGATAAATTATGTTTGTATTGAAACAACTGTTTAATAGGTTTTTAATGTTTCAATGCTCCTGTTTAACTGTATTACGTTCAACATACTGTAAATATACCGGTTAAATGAGCACAGAGTATTATTTTAATTAATTCCGTGTTAGCAAACAGTACGCTCTTCAGTGGTTCTTTGTGTGATTTCATAATAAACACATCTAAATTGGTAACAGACTGTTATATTTTATATGAAAACGGCATAAAAACGTTAAGTAACACACAATTGTGTAAGACACGACCCCGAAATATCACGTTAATGTGTCGCCAAGTCAAGTGTATGTCACTATCTTGACATACACTGACATACGCCCTATCTTTATTGTCATCCCGCTACATCTGTGGACATACAGCGGGGGCGAAATGTCGTGCCACGCTGGACCACGGTGCTACATGAATACAGATATACAACACAAAGTAAAACAGTATAAACCTACTGTCAGCTTTGACTATACAGATGCTATATATATATATATAAATGGTTACCTATAAATAAACTAAAAATACAAACTCCACAACTGTGTAGATGACTCAAATAGTGTACATGTGCGAAAAGAGAGACATTTAAGCAGCTGGTTGGGAAACGGTGTAGGGTGATTTGCGGTGTACGGGCCTGTAAACATACATATATCAGTCGTATATTACAATCAGTATTTTGTGGGATTATGTACACACAGTAGTGTGTGAAAGTGTCTAGTGCGACTAGAGGAGAGTGTGTTACTACAGGTGGCTTGTGCAGGCCCACTCACCTGTGTGTAGCACCCTTAAATTGTTTTTGTTAAATTGTTTTCCTGCGATCATCCGCCCTTTTACACACGTTTTGTGCACTATCGATTTTAAGAGCGTCTGATTTATCGTTCGTGCGGATTGTGTTTTAAAGTGAAGTCAAATCAATGATTTTATAAGACCTGTTAATTCTTTCTAAAGACTTATACTTCAGACGTGTAGATCTCGCAAAAATGGGGTTTGTAACATCGCAAGGCGAAAGAAGCGTATACTTCGTAAAAAAGCGTTGGTAATACGAGTCTTTCTATATAGGGTATCCGAACGTACGTATAACCAAAAGTCTGACGATTTAGAGATCTGTCGCGTATAGACCGTTTTGTATATGTATGGATTCGTGGCAACCATGTTTGTAGTCCGATGTATATGCTGGGTATTGTAGTTCGCTGACCTGAAAGGCCTGCAACATTTGTACGACAACGTTTGTATCTTTGTGGAAACGAAAATATTTGTTAAAATAATTGTTAAAAATGTATAAGAAGAACATGCTTATGGTAAACAGGCTTGACGTGTATGTCGAAATTGACCACCCCGTCATTTCGTGAAATAGCGTAACGATTTGGTTTGTGTGTGTGTGTGTGTGTGTGTGTGTGTGTGCGTGTGTTCTTGAAATCAAATTTTAAGAAAAAAAGTCAGTCATTCAGTCCTGCAGAACGCTTGTCGTGTTATACGTATGCTTCACGACATATTTCGTTGTGTTAACCAACTCTGCGTGTCTTCATCTAACTGCACGTGTCCAGTATTTTAAACACTGTTAGGTCACACGTATATTTTCTAGTTTCATTGTAGATTTTAAGTAGGACTTGTAGTTATTTGGTCGTTCGCACGCCCAGTGTTTTACTGCTGTGCTATAACACATTTTCAGCCGCGGACACACTTAGTGTTAGAATGGTTCGAAATGGTTCCAGGCCTGTTTTAGGAGCGTACACTCGGTCTGTCGATCTAGTTTCACGCGTCATTGTTTACATTGTCTACAGTTAAACAGCTCAATGAGCTCTTCCAGGATATATAGCTGCGATGATGCATAAATTGAACGCGTTATCGAGTTTCAGCTACAGCCGAATGATAAAACCAAGTTATGGATGTTGTTGGCAGTTGTGTGCTGTGTGCGCTCAAGAGAGAGTTTGAATGAAAAATGTTTTAGGTTAATGATGTGATTAACGTGCAAACATCCCGAACTAAAAACATAACCCTATATTTAACATTCGCTACATTCGACATAATTAAAAAGTCGTAAGAAAGTTTTAACGTTTTTAAAAAGTTTTATTGTGTTTTGACGAGAAATCAAATCTGACTTTAAAATGAATGATTCATTTGATAGAATCACTGAATTATGCGGTTATGTATTATAAATATTCGTGTACACACTGGTTACTGCATACATACCTATTCAAGAGAAAAATGCACACGCTCGATTGTTTTAATAAATCTGAAGCTTTTAGTCTGTAGCTCTTCCTGTCATCAGTCTTTCACACATTTTATTTTCATTTGTCTCTGGACTCTGTTAGACAAAACCGTTGAGTGTGGACATAGTTCCTATGTGGAAGCTAAAAAGATGACCTTTTTAGACTATTTTTTACAGATGTTAAACATCTTAACATATCTGTATAGGCGAGATATGTACAACAATGCAAATCACCTGACACACCAGTTTGATAAACCTTGTCGAATATTTGCATGTTTCTTACATCAGTTATTTTATCAAAGCTCAGTCGAATAAACCTATATAGAGCGGTTGTTGTTTTTATTTTAATGCAATAAAGCATGCTGCATTTAACTCCCCTTACGGTTAATAACGCAGTTTATTGAGAATAAAGAAAGTCTGTTGTAAAGATTCATGGTTTTAGGTTTTACATTTTGTTAGAATGATATTTGTTAAACAATAGTTATATCATTGTTTAATCATACTTTTCACTGGCATCTCGTGCTGCGTGAAATGTGATATTGACACGACCGTCTTCAACTTCGTTGCATTGCTTGAGATGAAATATCTGCATCTCGTGTGATGTAAAAAAAAAACGTTTACATGCTGCACGCGTATTTCAAATGATAACAAGTCTTATGACAAGAAAATCAGAGAGTTATTGATTTGGTTTCATTCCTGTTAAATATTTGTATGTGCATACCTGCGTTTTAGCTGTTATAACGTATCGTAAGATTGACAAAAAAGCAAAGAGTAAATAAAGGAAAATGTGTTGTTAAACAAACTTTCCCCAGAGGCTAGGACTTGTTTGTTTAAAAGTAAAACTAAACTATTTTTAAAGTGAAAAGATTTAGGTGAATGATGTTGAATTAAGACATGTAAAAGACTTATTAAAATTAACTTTAATGTTTTAAAAACAGTCATGGATTAAATCCTTTTAAATCTCAGTTTTGGTCCCTCCTCGTCCGGATCTAGGGGATGGAGCGTAGGCGTGGTCTGCCTGGAACCGGATGTCTCACCATTCTGTGTTTGAAACGGACACGCACGGACTTCTCGCCGGTCGGGGACTTTTTCCTTTGTTTAACTTTTACCTTCAGCTAAGTTATGATAGACTATATTTTGTCTCTGAGATTACCTTCTTTTTGGACAACGGCTGGATGCACGTTTGTTATTTTTCCTTGTTTCCCAGCTTTTCTTGTGACAACTTCTGTCTTTTTAAAAGTTAGATTTTTTTATTTTCATTGTCAAACTAACTAGTTTTAAATTGTAATATTACAAACTTCTGACAAACGTATCTTTTTAACGGCTTGATATTTTATTTTATACCACAGTAAGTAAGGTTACTCTATATTATTTAATGTTAATATTGTCTTAGTTGTTTAAATAACCTGTCTTCATTTTTATTTGTTTTCTTACACCGTATTTTACCTATTTTTAAACAGCGCTTTCTGGAAAATAAAAACATTGCTTATTTTTACGTGTATATACGTCGCATTTTCTTTATATTAAAACTTGTTTAATATAAACCTTTTTTAGCTTATCCACATTCGAATCCTAGTTTTCTTTGTCTTTATTGTTTTCTATTACGCTGTTTGACTCTTATTTGGTTTACGTCGTCTATTTTTGTACTCTTTTATAAATGATATACTCTGACTTTCTTGTTTTGAAGTTTTTCCGTGACATTGTTGTGTATGAAAAAATAACTTTAATAAAAAAACTTTGTTCCCCCGTTTAACACGGTTTCGCATTTCAATGTCTCCACGCACGCACTCTAACACCTTATATAACCCTAGAAGTCTTAAGCGTGTCAAAACATTTATAGTTTATATCAGATCGTACATCTTAAACGTTATAACGTTTGTAAGATTGACAAAACAACTAGTAAATAAAGTAACGTGTTGTTAAACTTTTAAAACTGAAATAATGTTCAGTGGATTTTTTTTTAGTAAGCTATTTTATAAACAATCAACTTTTGTTCACAGCTGTGAACAGTCTTCACAGTTTTTCACAGCACAGACCCAGATACGCTGCTATGGGTGGGAGGGGAATTTCCTGATAACAGCGTCTTCAAAGGACAAAACCTACTGTCATGATAACATGATTTAAAATACAGCCTTCAAAAACAAAAACCTTCTGTCAAAATCATCAAAAACATCAAAACCTGCTGTCAAAACATCAAAACCATCAAAACCAACTGTCAAAATCATCAAAAACATCAAAACCTGCTGTCATTTATTATACAGCCTTCAAAAACAAAAACCACCTGTCAAAATCATCAAAAACATCAAAACCTGCTGTCAAAACATCAAAACCATCAAAACCTGCTGTCAAAACATCAAAACCATCAAAACCACCTGTCAAAATCATCAAAACCTACTGTCAATAACATCAAAACCATCAAAACCACCTGTCAAAATCATCAAAACCTACTGTCATGATAACATGATTTATTAAACAGGAAGTCCCGCCTATACAGGAAGTCCCGCCTATACAGGAAGTCCCGCCTACACCGGAAGTCCCGCCTATACAGGAAGTCCCGCCTACACCGGAAGCCCACCTGTCATCAATCATTTTGACAGGTGGTGTATGGTATTTACTACTGATGGCATAGGGGTCCTTTTTGCCCCCCAGCTGGGTAAAAGGCTTGTCACCTTCATGGTGCAAGGCCTTCTCCAGTACTGATACAAATTATGTTTTGTGTAATATCCAAGTTAATATATGTGCAACAACCACTTAAAGCAAAGTCTGCACCTTTTCTGTTATTTTTATTTTGATCATTTGAATTACATTTCTTCAATAAACACAATTCCATAGAAATGTTCAGGCACAGAAGCAAAAGGAGCCAGACAAATTGCGTTTTTTTTTTTTTACAAATAAAATTTGATAGTAAAAATAAATAAATAAACTTCTACATTTTACAATCACACATTTTTCGCCCAAAATGACCAGTCAATTTGAGTAATATCATTGCGTTTTCTACTTATTGATGCAGTTGTACATCGCATAATGACATGACATAATTACATAATGACATCACAGCATCACTCAGCACAGGGTTCATGCAAGGTGCTTAAAGTGCTTGAAGTACTTCAATTTGACTTACTGAAATCTGTGTCTTGGAAAACCCTTGAAAACAGCCATACTTATTAAAAAAGTACGTGTAAAGAGCTTGAATTATTTAAATGTTAAATGACGTCCGGTGCTGGGTGTGATATGCGTGCCAGTGATTACTGTAGCGTTAGATTAGCGTGGAATGTCCTCACAGATGTGTGAAAAAAACACTTTATGAACAGTGACTGTTCAACGGCAAATCTAACGTTAAATAGTTTTAAAATGAACCCTTTTTTAGCCATTAATCGGTGTAAAACATGATTTCCTACTTTAGGAGCAACACCCCAGTTCAAACGTACGGAGCCAATACGTGACATGGATATAACATTAACGTTAACACTAACGTTAGGACACAAAATAAGAATCCGTTGCCCAAGATTGGACACTGACTACAGCCATTATTAAACAATGTTGCTCGTTGCCCGTTGGTTAAGATAACGTTAGTAATCTACAAAAAATATATAGGCAAACATTACATTAACGAATTAACATTAGTATATTTATTATTCAAGAGTAACGTTAACTTACTAGAACTTGCACTACCACCAATCAATGTTAAATAGCCGACCGTTATGAATGACGCCTATATCAGATAAAGTAGACCGTTTGAATAATGTACACGTTTTTCCTAATTAATAAAATAATAGCCCTCACCTTTGTGAAATGAAGTGAGAAAGATCAGAGCCTCCAGGTTGAGCGGGAACTCCAGCGCATGCGTGTCTCGTGCTCTCGAGCTGATTAAACGCACGTTAACAGGAAATGCTTGTGAATTGAAAACAGCTCATTTCAATCATGTTGGATTTATTCAATATTCTCTCTATTTGGAAGTATTCAAAATTAATAACTCAATCCTTAACAGCAGAATTAAGTAGGTTTTATTCCTAACATTTTCAAATAGTTTTAACTCAAAAAATAGAGAAAAAAAAACTAGAAATTAGAAATTAGAAATTAATTTAGTTAAATAAAGTTTACATGATAAATTTAATGAAATCTACAACCCTACAGAATGACTTTTACAGATCTCCAGAAGACAAATCAAGCTCCTCGTTATAGTTTCTTCTCTCATCCTAAAATCAGTTCACATAACAATCAGACAAATCATATGTTTCCCGTGTATCCATAAAATCAGACTACTGCTTAATAAATGAGATTGAAGATATGAGTCAGCTGGTTATCTAATTACAATATGATTCAAAAGTGTGTAAAATGTCAGTAAAGTCAAACACTACAAAGTGCCAAGTTCTTCAGAAATGAGTGCATCACAATCTATCCATGTTACCATCTGCCTAATTTATACTTAGAGTCAGACAAGTTTGCACTAAATACCATATTAATGCCATAAAATAATAAAAGATGAGACTATTATCAAAGTAATAGCACACCTGTTGTATTTCAGCTGTGATCTGTGCCGTGCGTCTCGATTAAACATCAGTCCGAGAGAGAAAATAGTTCTTCACCAGCGCTGATCTCTTTCAGGAAGAACATTGTTTATCAGCGTTATGATCTTCAATTATGTGTATTTTCTATATTGTATAATTCACTCTGATAGATAATCAGCTTTCCTTCTTTGTCTGATGACTTCTATTCCTGGACCGATTGAATTCAAGATCTTCAGTTATTCCTCATGTGTTTAGTTATTAAACCTGAATATTTGTCTTATGAGGATTTTTCTTATAAGACCAAAGTCCCAAGAGTGTGTCGGGCTCCTTGAGATATTAATAAAGTAATTTTGTGATAAATAGATGACTATTCCCTGCTCAGCTTCTAACCACAGGAGAAGAAAGAAAATCATCTTCAGCAGTTGTGTATATATACAGTATATACAGTATATATCGGGTTAAAGATGAAAACAGGGTTTCAAGCATCAAAACAAGAACATTTTAATACAGCTTTAAATAATTTTCCTTTTAGTGTCCTTTTAATTAAAAAAAAATTCTGAGCAAATATAAAGACTTGTTCATGTTTACCATGATTTAGAGACAGAAATGTCCTTCAGCGTCGACACGTTGAGTCCAGTCGGGCCGGGTTCGGGCCTTTTTTGTTTTTACAAATCGGGCTCAGCTCCTTTTATTGTGCCCAAATACGCGCAGATTGTTATTTCCTCCCTCTGTTCGCTTGCAAAACGGTTCTTCTAGGCTAAAAGTGTGGTTAGCGCATGCGCTGGTTCAAAGGCGAGCACACGCTGTGAGAGGGAGGCGTTGTGAAGGAACGGGAAGAACGTTTGGAGTGGATGTGATGGAGGATGCAATAAAGTGTGCTAACTGAATAAACCTCGTGTTTTATTCTATTTAACACAGACCACACATCTACTGTATGAAATATTGTTATAATAATTATATTATAAATATTATACATCGCCTATGCAATAGGCAAGTACGTAAAGCAGGGCATGGGCAGGGGTGGGCTAAGCCCACCCAAACGTCTGTCTTGCCCACCCAATCAGAATGTAGGTAAAGACAGCGTGACTCATTTTTACGATTTGTGTATTGATTAAAAGCAATCTGAGGCGGGCTCTGTGTTGAGAAGTTCGAGTAAGGGCTGTAGAATGCCCCGACCAATCACAAAATAACACCAGTAAAATTGCAGTATTTTGATTGGCCGAAAGCAACGGCGCGGTTTACACTCACGAAGCGGGCGGCTTCAGTGACAGTCACGGAGAAGCAGACGCTGACAGTCTCGCAAGCGATAAAGAGCGTTAAAAAGTCATAGTATTTGCGTGTAAATGCAATGCATGGATTTTTGGTGCCTATAAAGAAGCCTAGTGGCTCCAGCAGCAGTGACCATGGTGTGGCTGCTGTTGCTTCACAAACTCCAACTTCTCCAGCTCCCGCTTCAGAAACACGTCCGACTCCTTCCACCTCAGTCCCCCAAAATCTGTATAATATAAATGTTATAAAAAATATCTATCTATCTATCTATCTATCTATCTATCTATCTATCTATCCAGAGTAGATACCAAAGTGTAAAAATACTGTATGATATCAATATTATAAAAAAATATCTATCTACTACCACCACAACCCCAAAGACAACAACAATTGCCCACCCAGGATATCTGTCCGCCCACCTATTTATAGCTGGCAAGAACCGGGCCTGACATAAAGCATATACGCACGCATTAGCATACAGGTGACCGGTGACCATGCAGAGCATCAGGGAGAAGTTGGAGCGGGGGGGGAGTTACTAAAAGTTCCCAATGCTTCAGGAAAAGCTGCATTTTGGAAGAGTTTTGTCTGTATTGATATTTGTGGGCATGATTGTTAGTGGTGTAGTTATGTTTGAGGCCTAAAATAAAAGTGTACCTCTTAGCGTGTGTGTGTGTGTGTGTGTGTGTGTGTGTGTGTGAGAGAGAGTGTGTCTCGTGTGTGTGTCTCGTGTGTGTGTGTCCGGTGTGTGTGTGTGTGTGTGTGTGTGTGTGTGTGTGTGTGTGTGTGTGTGTGTGTGTGAGAGAGAGTGTGTGTGTGAGAGAGAGTGTGTCTCGTGTGTGTGTGTGTGTGTCCGGTGTATGTGTGTGTCCGGTGTATGTGTGTTTGTGTGTGTCTCGTGTGTGTGTGTGTGTGTGTGTGTGTCCCCGGTGTATGTGTGTGTGTGTGAGAGAGAGTGTGTCTCGTGTGTGTGTGTGTGTGTGTGTGTGTGTCTGGTGTATGTGTGTGTGTCTCGTGTGTGTGTGTGTGTGTGTGTGTGTGTGTGTGTCCGGTGTTTGTGTGTGTGTGTGTGTGTGTCCGGTGTATGTGTGTGTGTGTGTGTGTGTCCGGTGTATGTGTGTGTGTGTGTGTGTCCGGTGTATGTGTGTGTGTGTGTGTGTGTGTCCGGTGTATGTGTGTGTGTGTGTGTGTGTGTCCGGTGTATGTGTGTGTGGTCCGTTCGACCACAGAGTATCCAGCAGTGCCCACCATAATATCTAAGTAAGTGCGCATCATTGATCATTGCCTGTTTGAACCCCCTTTTGCCTTCACTGTCTTAATTCTTTGTGACCGATTCAACAAGGTGTTGGAAACATTCCTCAGAGATTTTGGTCCATATTGTCATGATAGCATCACACAGTTGCTGCAGATTTGTCGTCTGCACATCCATGATGAGAATCTCCCGTTCCACCACATCCCAAATGTGCTCTATTGGATTGAGATCTGGGGACTGTGGAGGCCATTTGAGAAAAGTGAACTCATTGTCATGTTCAAGAAACCAGTCTAAGATGATTTGAGCTTTGTGACATGGTGTATTATCCTGCTGGAAGTACATCAGAAGATGGTACACTGTAGTCATAAAGGGATGGACATGGTCAACAACAATACTCAGGTAGGCTGTGGAATTTAAACGATGCTCAATTGGTACTAAGAAGCCCAAAGTGTGCCAAGAAAATATCCCTACACCATTACACCACCACCAGCCTGAACCGTTGAGACAAGGAATGATAGATCCAATTCTTTCATGTTTACACCAAATTCTGACCTTACCATCTGAATGTCGCAGCAGAAATCGAGACCAGGCAAAATTTTTCCAATCTACTATTGTCCAGTTTTGGTGAGTCTGTGTGAATTGTATCCTCCGTGTGCTGTTCTTAGCTGACAGGAGCGGCACCCGGTGTGGTCTTCTGCTGCTGGAGCCCATCTGCTTCTGGGTTCGATGTGTTGTGTGTTCAGAGATGGTGTTCTGCAGATCTTGGTTGTAACGAGTGTTTATTTGAGTTACTGTTGTCTTTCTATCATCTCTAACCAGTCTGTCCATTCTCCTCTGACCTCTGACATCAACAAGGCATTTTCGTCCACACAACTGCCGCTCACTGGATATTTTCTCTTTTTCAGACCATTCTCTGTAAACCCTAGAGATGGTTGTTCGTGGAAATCCCAGTAGATCAGCAGTTTGTGAAATACTCAGACCAGTCCGTCTGGAACCAACAACCATTCCACGTTCTGTCTCTTAAATCCTCTTTCTTCCCCGTTCTGATGCTCGGTTTGAACTCCAGCAAGTCGTCTTCACCACATCTAGATGCCTAAATGCATTGAGTTGCTGACATGTGATTGGCTGATTAGAAATTTGTGTTACCATCAAATGAACAGGTGTACCTAATAAAGTGGCCGGTGAGTGTACTTTCATATAGACCAAGGCCCGGTTTCACTGACAGGGTTTAGACTAAGCCAGGATTAGGCCATAGTTCAAGCCAGGATTAGGCCATAGTTCAATTAGGACATTTAAGTAATTTTTATAAACTTGCTTAGGAAAAACATTGGTGCATCTTGAGACAAAACAAAGGCACTGATATATTTTAAGATCAGTCATTGCAAGATTATTTCAGTTGAAACAGATCAGACTTACATTTTAGTCTGGGACTAGACTTAAGCCTTATCTGAAATCGGGGGGAAATGTATTACTTATAACTTAATTAATCAAAGGTAGTTTATGTATTTTTGGAAAATCAAGCACTAGTATTTGATTGTTTTTAATATTTTATAGGTGAAAGCGCCACATCAACTTCTGTCTCACAGAGACAAGCAAAAAAGGAAGACCTGAGAGAGAAAGTGGATGAAGGTAAGATTTTAATTTTATATTTTATACATGTCTATATAAACAATTGTAAATGTGGCATTAATTGAAAACACCTCCCGTAAAATTACATTCAAAACAAAACCCGCACTGTGACCTACAGCGTAAATAGTTGTTGTCATGAAATCTACAAAAAATCCTGCCTTTACCAATGAACTATTCAGGTTAACTATTCGCAGCATTAGTTAAAAGTCTCAAGTATACTGTATGTACTGCCGTTCTTATTTTAGTAGATGTGAGATGGGCACACACACACATATATATATATATATATATATATACTGATTTAGGCATTGTTACACCAGGTTCACACAAACTCCTACAAAACGGAAAATCAGTAAAGAATGAGGAACAAACAATTATGAAACGTAGAACGTTTATTAGCAAAACGAATATAAAAGCTTGGCGGCACGGACACCTTGATGGAAAATTACATGCACCCCGTCCACGTTTCGAGACACTCTCCTGCGGCTGAGTATACTTTGAAAGCTGCGAGACGGAACACGGAAAGTGAAGTGTATATAAGTGATGGGACGTAACCGGTGTTGTGGATTAACACCGGGATCACCGCCAACACAGTGCAAGCCTACCATCAATATGAATGTGTCTGAAGCAGGTAACAAAGAATGTGAGGAGAGTAACATTTTAAGAGGGTTGTATTATTTTGGACTATTTTATTTGCAACACAGAATAATCACAATATACACAGTAAAGGCCAACGGCACATTATTGAACATACTGATCTAAACACAGAGACTTGAACAGAAACACAACTTTGTGCCAAACATTCTTAGACTTACTGTGTAACCACTTTTATATCTTGTGGTTTTTATGTTTTATAGAACATAAAAAAAAAACTTGTCTTGTGAGCTATTAAAATTAAATTCAAGATTATTTGTATAGCGCTTTTTACGATACAATCGTTGCAAAGCAATTTCACAGGAAATTAAGTTTATAAAATAGATTTATATTGTAGAAACTCTGTTGTGGCAATTTTCTAACAAACATCATCACTGAGTAAGAGACAACCTCTGAGTCCAAATTATAATAATAAAGGTATTTATTCCCTTGCAAGAGAAGATCTCCTCGTCTCAAATAATACACATGAGCTAAGTCAGTGAGGGAAGACAGAGAGAGAGAGATAGAGAGAGAGAGAGAGAGAGAGAGAGAGAGAGAGATAAGAAGAGAGCCAGAGAGACAGAGAGCCAGAGATAAGAAGTAGCAAGAGAGCAAGAGAGCAAGAGCGCCCTAAGGAGAAGAAGTAAGGAGAAGCAGTGCCGGTCTGTTTTATAGTCCTTTCCTTCCAAGGCCTCCTCCTTCCCTCCTCTAGAGGGAAAGATACCAGTTTGTTTACCGATTAATGGTTATATAGAAAAGGGAGGCAAATGCCCCCTTGACCCCCTGACCATCTGCGTTTCCTTACCTCTATCACTTCCCAATCATAGTACATCATCACACACAGAATGCTTTTCTAACTGCAAGCGAGAAAACATGTAATACATACATCTGAATCTATGTCTCACTGTTTGATTACTGTCCATACAGGAAAATTCCTTTACAATTCCTCTCTGTTTATCATTCTCTGATAACTGATTAATCAAACATTGTAATAATAATAGTACAAATAATAATAAATACAAGTTCAAGCCATTACATCACACTTATACTCTTCATCTCTGATTTTCACATAAATGATCACTCTTCTTGAACCTGTGAAGTAAGTTTTTTGAATATTTGAAAAATGCTTAGGCTGTAAATGTTTAGCAAGCATAGTAAAGATTTCATTCTATCGCCGGGCTAAATGGACAGGCATTGCTGTCGCACTCTCGGTTAAACCGAACCCTCAGTCACAATAGTATAAACAAGAGATAGTATAGTTCAAGTAGGAAATAGACATATCAATTTATCACTGTTGAGTTACTCCTGTAATATAAAATGTAAATATTAAAAGTATGTAGAAAATCCCTCAGTTTCAACCCCTCTCCTTGTACGTAACTCTCGTACACGGATAACTGCTGCTTTTAACCTTCTTTACATATCAATCATCCTCAGGAGAAAAATAGAAACATCATAACTCAATTAACACATTTCACTGTAACTTCCGCTACTTGTGTCATCATATTGTTGTTCTGATCTTCTGTTGGTAACACCTTCAGACCTGTGTGAAGTGTAGTATTATCAAGCAAATTGTTACTGACAACAAAGTCATTATACATGTGGTTTTATACAGGCCACACATTCCTGTTACTCTGAATGGGTGCCACGGTCTTGGACGCTCCGTTCTCTCAGTTACTCTTTATCAAAAGATGCTGTTATGACCAAAGAATGTGAGAAAGTACTGTTTTTAAACACTAAGAGTCTTATCTGTTCTGTTGATTACAGTGTCCACCCGTACGCGGTTGCGCAATCAAAGTTGTCTCCTCCTTGCTGCTGATATCTGATTCCGCCTAAACACACAGCTGCAATGCAAGGGCTTTTCAAACTGGATCTTAGCGTTTACTGACACTCGCGTTGTGAACCTCCTCCAGCGATTGCTCGCCTCCGCAATGGGCGGCACCCTTCTGCATGGTTTACGTGAACCCCGTAGCCCTCTCTGCGACCTTCACTGCCGTGTGCGTCACACAGAAGCACCTGGAAAGGCTCTAGCCACCTTTTCGATTCCAGCTCTTTCTCCTGTGATCACGAATCACCACGAATCACAGGTCTGACCTCGTGCAGGAATCTCTCAGCAACCTTCCCCTGGGCAGCTTTTACCTGCACAGAAATATTTGACAACAGACAAGACACTTCTTTGCAGTAATTCAACATGTCATTCTCACACACATCCTTTGATGCAGCCTTGTTTACCCCCTTCCATGCCCATGAATGGTGGCCTGCCGGTGCTGGTTGAGATGCCAAGGGTGTTTTATATTCCCCTAGCCACATTTCTGTGAGTGTTTACAAGTGACACATCTTTTGCAAAAAAATTCAGCAACCACTGTAAACCCTTTTGTAAACCATAATTCCTCATCTGCATTATCATACCCGCTTTTTGACACATGATCCAACCATGTGTCAACTTAGTAATGCTGAAAGAAGTGTTTGGGCAAACAAGGAATGTCATCAACACTCATCCATACACCCCCCTCGAGGCTGCAGCCAGACGACCTCCATCGTTGTTTTTCTGCTCCTGTGGAAAAAGTCTGCATACTCTGTAAACAAGGGGAAATATCAGGGTTAGTCACAGATACTAAAGCACAAGTTGTTTCTTTTGTCTCCTGTGCTGCCGCGGCCTTCGCTGCCGCGTCTGCTCTCACGTTTCCTGTGGAGATAAAACTTTTATCGTTAGTGTGCGCTGCGCATTTACAGATCGCGACCTTGTCTGGTAAAAGAATGGCCTCCAAAAGCTTAGACACAAGAGCTGCGTTTAATATCGGATGTCCATCCGACTTCAAAAAAAAATGACCATGCTTCCAAAGTGCCCCAAAATCTATGCGTGACCCCAAAAGCATAACGCGAGTCTGTGTAAATTGTCACACACTTGTCTGTCATAAGATTACACGCCTCTGTCAGAGCAACCAATTCAGCTGCCTGAGCCGAATAATTTGATGGCAATTTGCCAGACTTTACGACTTCAAATTCAGTGGTCACCGCGAAACCAACCTTATTCAAGCCTGTTTGTGGATCTTTGGACGCCGATCCATCCACAAAGAGGACATTGTCACAGTTTTCTAAAGGTGTGTCCAACAGGTCTGGACGTGGTGTACACACCTGTTCCAGCACTGATAGACAACAATGGTGTTCCTGTCCATCCTCCTCCGTCGGGAGGAGTGTGGCAGGATTCAAAGTTGTGCATCTTTTCACTGTTACATTTGGCATGTCAAGTAAAATCGTGTGATACCTCAGCCATCGGGCTGTTGATAAATGTGATGTTCTCTGCTCTTGCAAAATCATGGAGACTGCGTCTACCCTCTGTGTAAAAAGGCCTTTCAATCTTGTCACATGACCTCAGCCCTTTCCCTGTTGTCAGGGCTCTCAAGGGCTTTTCAAGAAGTGCATAATTTGGAATATACGTTCGACAATATGCACACATTCCCAAGAATGATAACAATTGTCTTTGTTAAAGGTCTTGGTACATCTTTGATAGCTTTTATCCGTTTCTCAGAGATAGCTTTACTGTTTGGTGTTAGTGTGACCCAAAAAAAATGTTATCTCCTGCTTCACACACTGTAGTTTTGTCAGACTGACCTTGTGACCCTCTCCCGCCAGGTGGTTCAAGAGAGTCACAGTGTCAGCCACGCACGTAACCTCATCTCGTGCACAAATCAATAAATCATCTATATACTGCAATAGTGCCGTTCCGCTCGATAGAGTTAATGGTTCAAGGCTCCGTCTGAGCGCTTCATTGTAAATCGTCGGAGACTCACAATAGCCCTGACACAACCTGGTAAACGTGTACCCTTTGTTGTCAAAATCAAACGCGAACCAAAACTGACTTTTTTTCTTCCACTGGGACGCTAAAGAAAGCGTTGGCCAAATCAACCACAGTGAAATACATTGCATTTTGCGGAATTTGTGACAAAATTGTGTATGGATTAGGTACGCGGGCAGCTCTTGCAATAACGGCTGAGTTTACAGCCTGCAGATCCTGCACAAATCGCCACGTGACTGGTTCACTTGTGTTAGATGTTATCTTCTTTACGGGGAAAATAGGAGTTCGCACTGGAGAATCATGACAGGGAATTATTACTCTCTCCTTCAGGAGAGACTCAAAAACCGGCTGTATCCCTCTCAATGCCTCCCTCTTCAGGGGACATTGCGATTGACATGGCCTGTAATCAGACTTTGGAGTGATTACAACTGGTTCACAACCTTTAATCAACCCAACATCATATTTGTGTTTTGCCCACAATTTTGGAGGTATTTCTGCCAGGACAGGATGAATGTCTGTGGCAGAAATAGATCCGTGCTCATGTTTCTCCATTGCATTCCTGACAATAGCAGTCACATTTCTCTGTACGGCAACATCAAACTCACATTCCTCCATAAAAACACCTGCATTTCCACTGTGTTTCTGCCCGTTTGGCTTTTCAATCCAATCTGTGGCAGAAAGACATTTTCTCACACACAGGCCTATTTCTTCCCATTTCTGTTCGGTGGCCTTGATTACTGATAAGTGAGGCGCAGACTGGCCTGCTATCAAATACAGCCTCATTTGTTTTTTCTGACAGGCATGCCGAAAGCACACACACATTTTCACTCCAGAAAATCTTATCAAACCTTGTCAAAAACATTTTCTGCCCCGTTAATCCACTCTTCCTCATATTGATATATGCATATATCAATGAATGTAATTCATTGATACTGATACTGATACTGTTCGATCTTTGCCAATTTCAAAATCTTTTGTGCCCAATCAGAATCTCTCATCTGCTGTTCCTCTCCTGTAAATCCCAAACGGGCCAGCAGTGAGTTTCAGATTTAATTTACACATTAGATCCCTGGCCATTAACGGAACCGGACAGGTTTCAGAGCACAACAACGCATGTTTCAATGCCCTGCCCCCCCTCCGTCTCACCTTTCAACGGCACAGCCCAGTTTTCTGATATTCTATGCCCTGACTTCAAGTGCTTTCAAACACTAAATCCGTCATTCTTGGTTCACAATCAACCATAAAGTCTATCATTGTCCCGTCAACTAACATGGGATATCTCTGTAGCCTTAAAACCCTAAACTTTTGTACATTCTCAGACATTCATCAGTCACATGGTCTTATTCAAAACTTCAGCAGTCACACATAAGGGTTTGCAAGCATGTCTTCATTGCAGATAGCCTTATTCAAATCTTCCACACACTCACACATAAAGGTTTGCAAGCATGTCTTCATTGCACAGAGCGGTATTTGAATCAGTGTATGTGAGCGTGTTGTGTGTGTGTGTGTTAATAAATTTTTACTTCCCTTTTTCGTAGCTTGCTGAATGCCTGTCACCCGCCCTCTCCTCTCCTGTTCTCCGTTCCTCTCGTTTCAATCCGCCTTCCGCGCCCCTGGACAATCCTGTGCCCAGTGTCCGTGGTTCTTGGACAACCTGCACTTCGTGCAGCCAGAAAAGTCATGTTCACCCCTCGCACACAGTCCACATTTGTGCGCTACTCGTGCTGCTTTAATCTGTACAACAGCCAGCTGCATCTGTCTCCCCCTCTGTCACTCGCGCTGCTCGTGCTTGTTCATTCAGCGTCTCGCGCTGCGGTTGTCTTGGACGGAGAAACAGTCGAGGTCGGGGCGAATTTCAATGCATCCAGCTGGGCTATTGGGTAGATGGGTGTTTTGGCGGTGCCGGCCTCACCGTATTTTCATGTGGGAAACACAAACATACTGTGGGTCATTCGGTTCTGGTGGTGCAGACACATACAAATAGACTTTCACACTTTTCATTTTTCCCTCCTGCTAACTTTCTGCACTTGCTTTTTTTTCCCTTCCTGCTAACTTTCTGCACTTGCTTTTTTTTTTCTTTTCTTCCTGCTAACTTTCTGCACTTGCTTTTTTCCTTTTTTATCTACTTCCTTGAGCCAACCATCTACTGTTTGTTCACATCTTTAACATACATGTTTAACACATTTGCAACAACAACCTGGTTGTTGAAACCACTTTCAGTTTTGTGAGACTCAATGTTCCCTCTTCGGGAAAATCATGATGCTTGATTAATTTTTCAATATCTTGCATACATTTCTGACCATAATACATTTTTTAATTTGGTAGTACACCGGTGTATCATATTTCACAAACTTGCTCTGAGACATCCCCATACCGGCTGTTTTCTGCTCTCTGTGGCTTTGCTCGCGCGCGCTTATTTAATCTGCTAGACGTCTCCAGCAGATCCGATTTTCTCTTATCCCGCAATCGGGTCGGGTTGCACTATTAGTGCCCTCTTAATTGTGATTTATCAAAATCTTTCGATTTTTCCTAACCCCAATTAACCTCGGTACCTGTTTGAAACCCTCTTGATCCGTACAGATCTCAAATTAATCTCAGGTTACCTAATCTGAATGTTGCTCAGATTACTCTACCACAGAAAACAAATCTCAGCCAATATGGTTCAATTTCACTCTTTAAACTGAATTTCACCCTAATTAAATTGAATTTAATTGTTTCTTACCAGAGATGTCGTTTTGTGCCACCTGGGTTCTTTTTGATTCCAGTGGTCGATCCCTCCGGTCCCAACAGCGGAACGGTCCCTCGTCTCTCAATCTTTTTTGCGAGGTAGGGTTGGAACTTTTCAGCTCCAAGGTGATCAGCCTCCGTCCGCTGTCAGGTCCAGAAGTCACGTCCAAGGAATCCCACTATCTGACACCAAACTGTTGTGGCAATTTTCTAACAAACATCATCACTGAGTAAGAGACAACCTCTGAGTCCAAATTATAATAATAAAGGTATTTATTCCCTTGCAAGAGAAGATCTCCTCGTCTCAAATAATACACATGAGCTAAGTCAGTGAGGGAAGACAGAGAGAGAGAGATAGAGAGAGAGAGAGAGAGAGAGAGAGAGAGATAAGAAGAGAGCCAGAGAGACAGAGAGCCAGAGATAAGAAGTAGCAAGCGAGCAAGAGAGCTAAGGAGAAGAAGTAAGGAGAAGCAGTGCCGGTCTGTTTTATAGTCCTTTCCTTCCAAGGCCTCCTCCTTCCCTCCTCTAGAGGGAAAGATACCAGTTTGTTTACCGATTAATGGTTATACTGAAAAGGGAGGCAAATGCCCCCTTGACCCCCTGACCATCTGCGTTTCCTTACCTCTATCACTTCCCAATCATAGTACATCATCACACACAGAATGCTTTTCTAACTGCAAGCGAGAAAACATGTAATACATACATCTGAATCTATGTCTCACTGTTTGATTACTGTCCATACAGGAAAATTCCTTTACAACTCAATATAATTAACTTATGGTAAATGTGGTTAATTCGGTATAATTGCTGATGGTTGGCTTCCTCTGAGGTCCTCCGAGGGGTTGGCATCGTCTCTTCTCAGGTGTTTGTCATCTCAGATCATTTAAGGGTTGGATCCAGACTGAAACTTGTGTAATTCCTCGTTACCACGGGATGTTAATCCAGATACAAATAGAGACATAATTAGCGTAGCTGTTGTTCCATCCAAGCTAAACTTATCTGTTCAACCCAAGCTAAAGCATAATAATGTGTTTGATCAGATATACCTGCAGTACACGATTATGAGATGCATTATATGAATGCTTGGCTAAAGAGATGTGATTTAAACAGAGAGAGTGTGTCTGAACCCGAACGTTATCAGGAAGCTATTCCAGAGGAATGTAATGAAATGCCACCTATTCAACATTTTGTTGGTGATTTCATAAATCTAGTCAGGAATTATAGTTTTGGAAAAGTCTAACTAGTAAAGTGTGTATATGTTACGTCAGTATAACACAACAACATCTAACAGGAGCAATCTTACTCGTATAAATGATATCCTCCACTGGATCCAGCTGCGTGACGCATCGTGTTGTGTTTTTCTTCTGAGGTAAATCCTGGGTTATTCTTCTCAGAGCGTCTTCCAGAAACAAAACGTAGCTGAAATGAACTTAATGAACATGTTCGCACGTCTCACGTGGATAGTTAGAATTTGAAAAGCACGATCGGCTCGTCGCCGTGGTCACTTTAGATATGAGTTTAGATGAGCAAAACTGGAGATTTTGTTGGTTTCATACTAATTACTTTATCAGAGAATATTTGTTTTCGACATGACTGACTTCATTTGAAAGTAGATATTTCAAGCTTTCTGTGCATATATTTCTCATGTCTTTTGAGGCAAGTATTTGAGGAGATTCAGCTTGTTTTATTTACGTGTCTCTGAAGAGACGTGACAAAGCGCACCATTTATTTGCTTTATTTTACAAAATCGCATTGTTTTTAAACAATGCAGTTTCAAATGTTACCTTATTCTGATCTGTACAATCAAAAATTGAGTGTTTTTAGTTATTTTCACAGTCATCATGAAAAAAAGGCGACTGGTGCGGTCTTCGACCCCAGAGGGTTATATTGCTCAAGCAAGTGGCAGCACAGCAAAAATAGACTGTGTGTGGAAATGATGGCCGCACTGCTTCAGACACACCGCTCCCGGAACGCACTGCCGGACCTCAACCATTAACATGGGTGCAGAACAAAATATACGCCGCATACACACTTTAAACCGTGTGCGTGAACTTGCCGTCAGATACAGAAAAGCAGTGCAACAGATGTAATTTAAGCAAGGAGTTGGGCGGTAAATTATTTGCAGCCCTGTCACTAATTAGGTTTTAAAACAGCCAAAAGAATTGTTAAAACGGAAAGGTTAAAACAGCACGGATAAAACTGAATGTGTTACTAAACTTGCCCACAAGATTGTGTGGATTTAACGTATATGACATTACCATATGATGATTTGTACACAAATTTGTCCGGGGAATCTAAAAGTTCATCAGAAGATGTTTAGGTTTAACACTGTTTATTATATATATTTAGTTCTTTGTATCTTGTTTGGGCCTGTATCATCTAAAATAATAGCAGCTGTTTTGTCTATTTTACTCTTCAGAAGAGGAGGTGTCACTTTTTGTTTTTCAGACAGAAGTTCTGATGACTTCTCCTCTCAGAAAGCACCTGAACAGTGCAGTGAGTTTTATAAAAGTGTGGTTAAGGGAATGCAAATCAAGATAAATGCAGAAGCCCTTCTCACCAAAAGAAGAAAAAGAAAAGAGGAGAAACTGGCTAAAGGTAAGTTTCATAATTCTTTGCAACTACCAATTTGTTTACTGATAATTTTTGATAACTGATAAATCTAATGATTATTAGAACAATTATTTGTTTTTACAGTAGGAGCATAATACACATCTCGTGATTCAGTGTAGTATACTGAACTCATGATTCTTTTAACTGAATCTGTTTATAAAAATAAAAAAACGTTTAGGCCGTGTCCACCAAATGGCTAGCATATATTTTTAATTGCTGTCAATGGAAGTGCTGCATTTTTAAAACCCCAGCAGTGTGAAGAGGTGCTGAGCATCTTTTTTTTGCGCTGAGCGCTCTACATTTATTTATTATCCTGAGTAACTTTCATGTTCAACTTTGAGTAAAACGCAGCACTTATCACGGTCACTTTTTACCCAGCAGTCCAATCAGAGTGGAGAACAACACTATAAACATTATTTTAGTTCTTCAGATTACAATGTCTTTACATTAATGTTGATATTAATAGAAAAAATACTTAATAGTTGATGACATATTCTGTTGGATTAATGTAAACACCGCCTGCCTTTATGATATGATTATGATCAGTAATAATGCATTGATTATGACAGTGTAGTTTTCAGGCATATTAGATTGGCCGTTCACCACTTCCAGAATGCTTTGGACAACAATCACAATGTAACGCCTCTTCTTGGCAGGCTTTGGTGTTTGTGTTCTGTTCTGAAACAGCGTTTTAGAAACTCTGCACTTTACTTAGAGTTTAAAACAAATTAGCCCACAGTGTAAGTGTATTTTCTTCAAAATTATCTTTGGTTTAAATTCTTTTTAATTGTATTTAAATTGCTAATAGGATTTACTCAACCACAAGCAAGACACTCCTAAAATGTCTTGT
Source organism: Schizopygopsis malacanthus (assembly GCA_027474115.1). Taxonomy (NCBI): domain Eukaryota; kingdom Metazoa; phylum Chordata; class Actinopteri; order Cypriniformes; family Cyprinidae; genus Schizopygopsis; species Schizopygopsis malacanthus. The sequence goes on from JAPDDM010000222.1 coordinate 260,040, forward strand.
TTTAAAACAATGAATAGGACTGTAGTCCAGTGTTCCTCTGGCTCAGCGGTAGAGCATTACGTTAGCAGCACAAAGGTTGTGGGTTTGATTCTCAGGGAACACACACTGACAAAAACAAAATGTATAGCCTGAATAAATATAGCGACAAAGTCGCTTGGGATAAAAGCGTCTGCTAAATGCATAAATGTAAATGTACTCAATTCATTTCTTGTCATTGTACTCAATTCAGCATTCCTGAATTGCAGTCGTTTTAGTTTTTAGTTGTTTTCCAGTGTTTCCTCAAAAGAGGAGATGATGGGTTATAGGATAGTTTTGTTGATTTTGTTTATTTATTTTATTGTACATTTTTGGAGGGTCCATTTTTAGTTTAATTCTTAAATGACTTTTTTCCATATTTGTTACTTGTTTATTTTTTATCAAAAACAAGTCCAAAGCACTAAAACTTATTTATCACCATTAATTCACTTATTCACAGTGATGATTCATAGCTATTGGTCGATGTCAAATATCTATTTATGTCTGCTAAATGACTAAGAGTAAAGAAAAGTAAATATATTTGCCCATGTGACGTCACCGATCACACAATATCACAACAAGCTGTTTTTGGAGCTTAATTAAATAAATGCTTTGTTTGTAACGAGGAGGACAGCTTAAGCTATGAAACTTGCAACATGTTTTAACACAAAGACCTCTTATATGTTTGAGGCAAATTTGATTTCTAATGTCTTGATCCTTTTAATTATTCATTCATTAGCTCTGATGCATTATTAACATCTTTGGGACAAATGTTTTTCTGAGGATAAAATTACTTTTTGACCAAATCATGCATTCACTTCTTTTCTGTGACTGTGCAAGAAAGCTACATCTTGGTCTCTGTTTTTCATGGTGACACAATCTATATTGTCTTGTCCATTTGTAGAGACACAGATGATCAGAGAAGAGACTGTGGTGTGAAGATGAGAGAAGGTCAGTAAACACATCTAGCACGGTTTGTTCCTGGAAAAGCAGACCGTATGAAGGGCCTAGAAGAGGAAAAGGTCCTGAAGGAACGATCTTGGAAGGATGTTTGTCTACAACACAATTGTTAATAAGAAAAGGAGGTCTGCTTCACGAATGCTTCTGTTTTACAATCATGTCCAGCTGTTCTGTTTGCCTTCATGTTGAGACACTTGTTGGTGTGAATTTCTATGTTATATTAACAATTAAATCAATCTGAAAATTACATTTATTTTGCATTTCTTAGACCGCTTTATAGTGATCAACAGGAGCATGCTTAATGATGCAAACAGAAATGAATGTAGTTGTAAAGATGCTCTGAGTCATTACTCAACTGATGATAGTTTAGTTCAGTTCAATAATGACTTAGAACTGTCCATAAATAAATACAAATAATGTGCTTAAAATAATTCAGTCGGAAACGGACTCAATAGCGCCCCCATGAAAATGTCCTCACTCCGCTGGTAAAATGCTGGTTCTTTTCCTTTGTGTTTTTTAAAGAATCCAAGGTGATATTCTGAATCCTTGAAACACATAGTGTATAAATATTGA
>JAPDDM010000298.1:0-7500 GCA_027474115.1 Schizopygopsis malacanthus
TCCTCTGCGAGCAACCAATTCAGATGCCTGGAGCCGAATAATTTGATGGCAATTTGCCAGACTTTACGACTTCAAATTCAGTGGTCACCGCGAAACCAACCTTATTCAAGCCTGTTTGTGGTCTTTGGACGCCGATCCATCCACAAAGAGGACATTGTCACAGTTCTCTAAAGGTGTGTCCAACAGGTCTGGACGTGGTGTACACACCTGTTCCTGCTGATAGACAACAGTGGTGTATCTTTTCACTATTACATTTGGCATGTCAAGCAAAATCGTGTGATACCTCAGCCATCGGGCTGTTGATAAATGTGATGTTCTTTGCTCTTGCAAAATCATGGAGACCGTGTGTGGGACCATCAAAGTCAAATCAGAATACCCCACAAATTCCCTTGAAGCCAGCACAGCCAGCTCTGCAGCTGCCACAGCTCCCAGGCAGTGTGGCAAGCCTGCTGCAACTGCATCAAGCTTCGTTGAAAAATATGCGACTGGTCGTAATCTGTCCCCATGGGTTTGCAAAAGCACTGAACTCATAAATCCATGTTTTTCATCTACCATTTGGGTGAAAGGCTTTTCAAGCACAGGCAGGCCCAACGTTGGGGCCTGAGCCAGCTGCAGTTTCATATGTGCAAACGCATCCTGTGCTTCTGTGGACCAATTAATCTTGTCACATGACCTCAGCCCTTTCCCTGTTGTCAGGGCTCTCAAGGGCTTTTCAAGAAATGCATAATTTGGAATAAACGTTCGACAATATGCACACATTCCCAAGAATGATAACAATGTCTTTGTTAAAGGTCTTGGTACATCTTTGATAGCTTTTATGCGTTTCTCAGAGATAGCTTTATTGTTTGGTCTTAGTGTGACCCAAAAAAAATTATTTCCTGCTGCACAAAACTGTAGCTTTGTCAGACTGACCTTGTGACCCTCTCTCGCCATGTGGTTCAAGAGAGTTACAGTGTCAGCCACGCACGTAACCTCATCTCGTGCACAAATCAATAAATCATCAACATACTTCAATGTGTTTCGAATCAATCATCAATGTGTTTCTCCCCTCTTCCCTTTTCAGCCCTTCTGTGGCTCTCATGTATTTTCTCACAACAGGCCTAATTTCTGCTCAGTGACCTTGTCTACTGATAGTGAGGCGCAGAGTCCTCTGTTTATCAAATACAGCTGAATTTGTTTTTCTGACCGGCATGCCGAAAGCACACACATTTTCACTCCAGAAAATCTTATCAAACCTTGTCAAAAACATTTTCTGCCCCGTTAATCCACTCTTCCTCATATTGATATATGCATATATCAATGAATGTAATTCATTGATACTGATACTGATACTGTTCGATCTTTGCCAATTTCAAAATCTTTTGTGCCCAATCAGAATCTCTCATCTGCTGTTCCTCTCCTGTAAATCCCAAACGGGCCAGCAGTGAGTTTCAGATTTAATTTACACATTAGATCCCTGGCCATTAACGGAACCGGACAGGTTTCAGAGCACAACAACGCATGTTTCAATGCCCTGCCCCCCCTCCGTCTCACATTTCAACGGCACAGCCCAGTTTTCTGATATTCTATGCCCTGACTTCAAGTGCTTTCAAACACTAAATCCGTCATTCTTGGTTCACAATCAACCATAAAGTCTATCATTGTCCCGTTAACTAACATGGGATATCTCTGTAGCCTTAAAAAAACCTAAACTTTTGTACATTCTCAGACATTCATCAGTCAACTAACATTATTCAAAACTTCAGCAGTCACACATAAAGGTTGCAAGCATGTCTTCATTGCAGATAGCATTATTCAATACTTCAACAATCACACATAAAGAGTTTGCAAGCATTTCTTCATTGCAGATAGCCTTATTTGAATCAGTGTATGTGAGCGTGTTGTGTGTGTGTGTCAATAAATTTTTACTTCCCTTTTTCGTAGCTTGCTGAATGCCTGTCACCCGCCCTCTCCTCTCCTGCTCTCCGTTCCTCTCGTTTCAATCCGCCTTCCGCGCCTCTGGACAATCCTGTGCCCAGTGTCCGTGGTTCTTGGACAACCTGCACTTCGTGCAGCCAGAAAAGTCATGTTCACCCCTCGCACACAGTCCACATTTGTGCGCTGCTCGTGCTGCTTTAATCTGTACAACAGCCAGCTGCATCTGTCTCCCCCTCTGTCACTCGCGCTGCTCGTGCTTGTTCATTCAGCGTCTCGCGCTGCGGTTGTCTTGGACGGAGACAGTCGAGGTCGGGGCGAATTTCAATGCACCCAGCTGGGCTATTGGGTAGATGTGTGTTTGGCGGTGCCGGCCTCACCGTATTTTCATGTGGGAAACACAAACATACTGTGGGTCATTCGGCTCTGGTGGTGCAGACACATACAAATAGACTTTCACACTTTTCATTTTTCCCTCCTGCTAACTTTCTTCACTTGCTTTTTTCCTTTCTGCAAACTTTCTGCACTTGCTTTTTCCCTTTCTGCTAACTTTCTGCACCTGCTTTTTTTCCTTCCTATCTACTTCCTTGAGCCAACCATCTACTGTTTGTTCACATTTTTTAACATACATGTTTAACACATTTGCAACAACAACCTGGTTGTTGAAACCACTTTAAGTTTTGTGAGACTCAATGTTCCCTCTTCGGGAAAATCATGATGCTTGATTAATTTTTCAATATCTTGCATACATTTCTGACCATAATACATTTTTTAATTTGGTAGTACACCGGTGTATCATATTCTCTGAGATATCCCCATACTGGCTGTCTTCTGCTTTCCCGTGGATTTGCTCGCGCACGCTTATTTAATCTGCTAGACGTCTCCAGCAGATCCGATTTTCTCTTATCCCGCAATCGGGTCGGGTTGCACTATTAGTGCCCTCTTAATTGTGATTTATCAAAATCTTTCGATTTTTCCCAACCCCAATTAACCTCGGTACCTGTTTGAAACCCTCTTGATCCGTACAGATCTCAAATTAATCTCAGGTTACCTATCTGAACGTTCGTGCCCAGAGTCCTCGGTACCTGTTTGAAACCCTCTTGATCCGTACAGATCTCAAATTAATCTCAGGTTACCTAATCTGAATGTTGCTCAGATTACTCTACCACAGAAACAAATCTCAGCCAATATGGTTCAATTTCACTCTTTAAACTGAATTTCACCCTAATTAAATTGAATTTAATTGTTTCTTACCAGAGATGTCGTTTTGTGCCACCTGGGTTCTTTTTGATTCCAGTGGTCGATCCCTCCGGTCCCAACAGCGGAACGGTCCCTCGTCTCTCAATCTTTTTGCGAGGTAGGGTTGGAACTTTTCAGCTCCAAGGTGATCAGCCTCCGTCCGCTGTCAGGTCCAGAAGTCACGTCCAAGGAATCCCACTATCTGACACCAAACTGTTGTGGCAATTTTCTTTCTAACAAACATCATCACTGAGTAAGAGACAACTCTGAGTCCATATTATAATAATAAAGGTATTTATTCCCTTGCAAGAGAAGATCCCTCAGTTCTAACATACATAGCTGTGAGTCAGTGAGGAGACAGAGAGAGATAGAGAGAGAGAGAGAGAGAGAGAGATAAGAAGAGAGCCAGAGATAAGAAGTAGCAAGAGAGCAAGAGAGCGAGCTAAGGGAAAGCAGTTTTGGTCTGTTTTATAGTCCTTTCCTTCCAAGGCCTCCTCCTTCCCTCCTCTAGAGGGAGAGATACCAGTTTGTTTACCGATTAATGGTTATACAGAAAAGGGAGGTCAATGCCCCCTTGACCATCTGCGTTTCCTTACCTCTATCACTTCTCAATCATAGTAAATCATCACACAAAGAATGCTTATCTAACTACGAGAAGAAAACATATAATACATACATCTGAATCTATGTCTCACTGTTTGATTACTGTCCATAAAGGAAAATTCCTTTACACAGTGCATCTTTACCTGGTCTTACGTCAGGGTGGATGAACACGAGCGGCTTGTGTTATAACTGAAGCAGGGCATCTTTACCTGGTCTTACGTCAGGGTGGATGAACACGAGCGGCTTGTGTTATAACTGAAGCAGGGCATCTTTACCTGGTCTTACGTCTGGGTGGATGAACACGAGCGGCTTGTGTTATAACTGAAGAAGTGCATCTTTACCTGGTCTTACGTCAGGGTGGATGAACACGAGCGGCTTGTGTTATAACTGAAGAAGTGTATCTTTACCTGGTCTTACGTCAGGGTGGATGAACACGAGCGGCTTGTGTTATAACTGAAGAAGTGCATCTTTACCTGGTCTTACGTCAGGGTGGATGAACACGAGCGGCTTGTGTTATAACTGAAGAAGTGTATCTTTACCTGGCCTTACGTCAGGGTGGATGAACACGAGCGGCTTGTGTTATAACTGAAGAAGTGCATCTTTACCTGGTCTTACGTCAGGGTGGATGAACACGAGCGGCTTGTGTTATAACTGAAGAAGTGTATCTTTACCTGGTCTTACGTCAGGGTGGATGAATACGAGCGGCTTGTGTTATAACTGAAGCAGTGCATCTTTACCTGGCCTTACGTCAGGGTGGATGAACACGAGCGGCTTGTGTTATAACTGAAGAAGTGCATCTTTACCTGGTCTTACGTCAGGGTGGATGAACACGAGCGGCTTGTGTTATAACTGAAGAAGTGCATCTTTACCTGGTCTTACGTCAGGGTGGATGAACACGAGCGGCTTGTGTTATAACTGAAGCAGTGCATCTTTACCTGGTCTTACGTCAGGGTGGATGAACACGAGCGGCTTGTGTATATAAGAAGAAGTGCATCTTTACCTGGTCTTACGTCAGGGTGGATGAACACGAGCGGCTTGTGTTATAACTGAAGAAGTGCATCTTTACCTGGTCTTACGTCAGGGTGGATGAACTCGAGCGGCTTGTGTTATAACTGAAGAAGTGCATCTTTACCTGGTCTTACGTCAGGGTGGATGAACACGAGCGGCTTGTGTTATAACTGAAGAAGTGCATCTTTACCTGGTCTTACGTCAGGGTGGATGAACTCGAGCGGCTTGTGTTATAACTGAAGAAGTGCATCTTTACCTGGTCTTACGTCAGGGTGGATGAACACGAGCGGCTTGTGTTATAACTGAAGCAGTGCATCTTTACCTGGTCTTACGTCAGGGTGGATGAACACGAGCGGGCTTGTGTTATAACTGAAGAAGTGCATCTTTACCTGGTCTTACGTCAGGGTGGATGAACACGAGCGGCTTGTGTTATAACTGAAGAAGTGTATCTTTACCTGGTCTTACGTCAGGGTGGATGAACTCGAGCGGCTTGTGTTATAACTGAAGAAGTGCATCTTTACCTGGTCTTACGTCAGGGTGGATGAACACGAGCGGCTTGTGTTATAACTGAAGAAGTGCATCTTTACCTGGTCTTACGTCAGGGTGGATGAACTCGAGCGGCTTGTGTTATAACTGAAGAAGTGCATCTTTACCTGGTCTTACGTCAGGGTGGATGAACACGAGCGGCTTGTGTTATAACTGAAGAAGTGCATCTTTACCTGGTCTTACGTCAGGGTGGATGAACACGAGCGGCTTGTGTTATAACTGAAGAAGTGCATCTTTACCTGGTCTTACGTCAGGGTGGATGAACACGAGCGGCTTGTGTTATAACTGAAGAAGTGCATCTTTACCTGGTCTTACGTCAGGGTGGATGAACACGAGCGGCTTGTGTTATAACTGAAGAAGTGCATCTTTACCTGGTCTTACGTCTGGGTGGATGAACACGAGCGGCTGTGTTATAACTGAAGAAGTGCATCTTTACCTGGTCTTACGTCAGGGTGGATGAACACGAGCGGCTTGTGTTATAACTGAAGAAGTGCATCTTTACCTGGTCTTACGTCAGGGTGGATGAATACGAGCGGCTTGTGTTATAACTGAAGAAGTGCATCTTTACCTGGTCTTACGTCAGGGTGGATGAACACGAGCGGCTTGTGTTATAACTGAAGAAGTGCATCTTTACCTGGTCTTACGTCAGGGTGGATGAACACGAGCGACTCGTCATTTTTTATTTGTATTAATTATTTACATGTATTATGTTTAATAAATGAGCATTTTATTATAATATAAATGTAAATAATTAATAATAAATATATAATATACAGTCAATTCTAAAATAATATAAAAAAATATTTTTGTCTGTTAATTTTTTTTAGAATTGTTCTGTATACTTTTAATTTTATATTATTTAAATTAATATTATATGTTATTCTAGTAATATATATATATTTTTTAAAGTTATACGTTTGATTATATATTTACATGAATATATATAATGTAGTATTATTGATATGATATGCTGGATTGGTCATATTCATAAGTTTGCTGCTGTATTTCGAGCTCAGAAGCTCAATGTGTTTTCTCTCGTCAGGTGAATCTGAAGCGTCCGTGTCCGTTCTGGCCTAACGATGACCACTGCTCGATCAAAGACTGTCACGTAAGCCGTGCCCAAGGTCAGAGGTCAATCTCGTTCGGCTCATTTGTTTTCATTTGACTTTAGGTTGAATCGAGTGCAATCCTACTGATGAAAAAGAGATGTAGTTTTCCTGTCTTCCAATCAGGATTGCTCTTTTCTTCAGCAAGTCCCTGCAGGAATAAATCTGGAAACTATAACAAGGTAAGAGACTGATACGAAGTTGTGCGTTCGGTTGGTCATTGTGTGTGTGGTGTCACCAGTGCGGTTTGTTCAGCTGTGCGTTCGGTTTGGTCAGTTGTGTGTGTGTTGTGTCACCATTGCGGTTTGAGTTCAGCACTGTGTCGGTCGTGTTTGTCAGTTGTGTGTGTGTTGTTGTGTCACCAGTGTGGTTTGTTTTAGTTCTGATGTCGGGGGTTTGCGTTTTGTCTTGTTGTGTGTTGTGTCACAGTGTGGGTTGGTCAGCTGTGGCGGTTGGGGTTTGGGTTGTGTGTGTGTTGTGTCACCAGTGTGGTGTTTTCAGTGTTCTGCGGTCGGTGTTTGGTCAGGTGGGGTGTTGTGTCACCAGTGTGGTTTGTCAGCTGTGCGGTTGGGGTTTGGTCATTGTGTGAGTGTGTTGTGTCACCAGTGAGGTTTGTTCAGCTGGTCGGGGTGGGGTTTGGTCAGTTGTGTGTGTGTTGTGTGTCACCAGTGTTTTGGGTCATTTGTGTGTGTTTGTGTCACCATGTGGTTTGTTCAGTCGGTCGGTGGGTCTTTGTGTGTGTGTTTGTGTCACCAGTGTGTTGGTTTCAGTGCTGTGTTCTTGGGGGTCAGTTGTGTGGTGTGTGTCACCAGTGTTTGTTCAGTCATTGTGCGGTCGGGGGTCATTTGTGTGTGTTGTGTGTCACCAGTGGTTTGTTTCAGCTGTGCGGTCCGTGTTTGGTCAGTTGTTTGTTGTGTCACCAGTGTGGTTTGTTCAGCTGTGCGGTTGGTGTTTGGTCAGTTGTTGTGTGTTGGTCACAGTGTGGTTTGTTCATGTGCTGTGCGTTGGCGGGGTGTCAGTGTGTGTGTTTGTCACAAGTGTGGTTTGGGCGGTCGGTGTTTGGTCAGTTGTTGTGTTGTTGTGT
>JAPDDM010000298.1:17500-20000 GCA_027474115.1 Schizopygopsis malacanthus
TATATAAAAAATGAGACCAGGTGAGAGACGGGCGAATATTCACTGGATTTATTACTTATGTATATGACATTAACTAAACAACATTTGAACTCATGTATAACTATCATACACAGTTTTATGATCTCATATTATAACAAATATACAAAAATACTCAAGAAAAATATATTTACCTAAACAATCGTTAAGAAAAATATATATATACTCAAGAAAATATTTATAAAACTATTTGTTTGTTTGTTTATATAAATGTTTTTTATTATTATACCTCCAGAAAAGCGTCTTAATTGATCTTACTGATATAGTTTTACTCTTATATTATTTGTTAGTAATCTGTATGAGAATAAAATGAGTGAATGGCTTATTTTTAATTTGATTTTGTTATGTTTTATTGTCAGTTTTTCATAATTCTTATTTATTACACTGACATTATGGCATTAGCGTAAACAATTTGAATATTCACTAGATTTATTACTTATGTGTATGACAACTAAAACTACATTTGAACTCATGTATAACTATCATACACAGTTTTATGATCTCATATTGTCCCTAAGATAAAATAAAAAATATATATAAAAAATTTATTTAATAAAGAAAATGTTTTTACCTAAACAATCTTTAAGAAAAAAAATATATAATCAAGAAAATATTTATACAAACTATTTGTTTGTTTGTTTATATAAATATATTTTTTAGAATATTTTTTTTTTTTATTATACCTCCAGAAAATATTATTAAATGATCTTACTGATATAGACATATGCTTATATTATTTGTCAGTAATCTGTATGTTTCATGAGAATAAAATGAGGAGTGAATGGCCCATATTTAATTCGATATTTAATTTATTGTTTTTATTTCATTTTTCGTAATTCTTATTTATTACACTGATATTATGGCATTAGCTTAAACACATTTTTTTAATATACACAGGTTTTGTGCTCATATTTTACCCCAGAATATTGAAAATATAAACTTTTTTTAAATGTATTTATTAATTTAAATGCGTTATAAAAAATTAATCCAGGAAATTTTTTATAAATATTAGTATGGATAGTATAGATGTGGAGAATGAGCCTGTCTTATTTGAGAAACATTATATGCAGTATTTGCACGTTGATGCATGTATTTGATGATTTCTTCTATGATTCATAAAGTCTTGACTCACTGAGGATGTTATGTGTGGTGTTTGTGCAGAGCGTTCCCTATGCACTTCGACGAGAGCTCCATGTTCGCGGGGCATAAGATAGAGTCGAAGACACTGAAGGTGAGCGTGACAGATGCATTCTGGGATGCTTTACAGAACAGAAACCCTCATCTGGGGAGCGGGGGGGTAGTTTCATTATCTAAACGGTGATCATCTGCAGGTGCTCGTTATGATTTGACTGGATGCTCATCAGTATATTAACACTAGTTCAGTTTTACGCTTATGCATTTTGCATATTGACCGTTGATTTGCATGCATGCTCATTTGCATATTCATATCTCAAAAGAAGCCTTTTAAACTCAATGACATAAAAAAATTGAATTGTTTAAAAAAATAATTTGTTCATGACACATACCTCAGCGAACGGCTTTAATTGTGTTTCACTGGATTTACTAGAAACTAGTAAATTAATGCATAAACATCCCATAATACTTTTGTAATGCAGGGTTCTTGCCGATCTAAAGAAGTCAATATTCATCCTTCCACAAATAAAAAGATGCAAAATGTCTTCGATTCATAAAATCGTGGCATTAAATGTTGCATGCATTGCAAAAAAAAAATTAATAATAATAATTTTCTTGTTTTCCAGAATCCTTAAATCAAGAAACATTTACTGGAGATGCAAAACAAACATATGAAGTCTTGATTTTTGAGAAATTGAACAAAATTATAGAGTTTATGATTAAAACCAGGACAAATATCTGCCAGTGGGGGTGAAAACTTGTTTCCCTGTGATTTAAGATGATTTTTATGAACCCTTCAGCAGATATTTGTTCATGTTTTAATCATAAACTCTATAATTCTGATCAGTTTCTCGTAATAAAACATCGTATCTTCGGTCGTGTTGTTTCTTCAGTGAATGTGTCTTGATTTAAGAGTCACTTGTTCTGGAAAACAAGACGTGTACTGATGAAAAACACGTGTGCAGTGTGACCAGAAAAAGCAGGAAGATATATTTCTGGTGATTTGGAGCAGAAATATGCTATTTCTTTTTGTGAAATGAATTAGAAAGTATTGTAAATCAGTTGAAAGTTGTATTTTCAGTCTCTGAAGTGTTGCTAAAACAAGACATGTATGGTACACATTGATGTATTGTGTTGCATTTATAGCTTTCATTGTCTTTTTTTGGTTTTAAGAAGTCTTAGATTTTCTTTCATTAAACCCGCAGCGTGTGTGAGATTTCAGAAAAACACCAAATGTGTGTCTGGAGCACAAAAGCAGTCATAATAACACGGCTATATTTGTAGAAATAGCCAACAATACATTGTATGGGTCGGAATTATACATTTTAAT
>JAPDDM010000298.1:25000-67500 GCA_027474115.1 Schizopygopsis malacanthus
TGTGTTGGAATCACAACATTAATTTAATCGTATGAATATAAAGAGACTCTGTGATCAGAATGCATACTAACGTAATCACATTGTGTGTGTGGTGCGTGGTGTACGTGTGTGTGTGTGTGTGTGTGTGTGTGTGTGGTGCCTGGTGTACGTGTGTGTGTGTGTGTGTGTGTGTGTGTGGTGCGTGGTGTACGTGTGTGTGAGTGTGTGTGTGTGTGTGTGTGGGCGGGTGTGTGTGTGTGCGTGCGTGTCTGTGTGTGTGTGTGTGTGTGTGTGTGTGTGTGACGTGTGTGTGTGTGAGTGAGTGTGTGTGTGCGTGCGTGTGTGTGTGTGCGTGCATGCATGCATGCGTGCGTGTCTGTCTGTGTGTGTGTGTGTGTGTGTGTGTGCGTGCGTGCGTGCGTGCGTGCGCGTTTGTGTCTGTGTGTGTGTGCGTGCATGCGTGCGTGCGTGTCCGTGTGTGTCTGTGTGTGTGCGTGTCTGAGTGTCTGTCTGTGTGTGTGCGTGCGTGCGTGTCTGTGTGCGTGTCTGTGTGTGTGTGTGTGTGTGTGTGTGCGTGCGTGCGTGCGTGTGTGGGCGAGCGGTTAAAGTGCAGAGCGCTTCTCGTTGTCAGGGCTGTACATCTTTAGCGGTTCAGTCCTGCCGTTGCCGATGATGACCGCGGCTCGTCTCCTCCCAGATGGACGAGGAAGCTGCTGCTGCGGCTGCTGCAGTCAAAGCCATCCGTCGACAGACTGAACACAAGAATCAGAACAAATCACCTCATATCAGTTTATCCGGTCAGTCCAGAGCTCCTCAACCTTCTCAAGCTGCTTTCAAATACGATTTTATATTTATTTACATATTTACTGAAATATTTTGAAAAGAACCCAGGTGATTTTAGGGTAATAAAACAGTATGAGATAAATGATACGCAGGGAAACTGATAATTTCTGTTTCTAAAAGTGCTTATTTGATCATTTTACAATTATTTGCTTATTAGAATTGACATTTTGGATTTTAAAATGATTTATTTCAACTGGATTCAACCACTCTGACAAGTCAAGGATAATTTTTAATATAAGAACGACTGGATTGGTCTGAAAGAAGAAAGTCATACACACCCAGGATGAGTAAAACATGGACTCCTTTTCATTTTTGGGTGAACTAACCCTTTAAGATTTTAAGTGTAAGTTCATCTTATACATGTGACCCTGGAGCACAAAACCAGTCAGAAGGGTACACTTTACATCATTTATACTCAATTTAAGCTGAATAAATAATATTTCCATTGATGTATGGTTTGGACAATATCTGGAATCTGAGGGTGCAAAAAAATCTAAATATTGAGAAAATCATCTTTAAAGTTGTTCAGATGAAGTTCTTAGCAATGCATATTACTAATCAAAAATTACGTTTTGATATATTTACGGTACTAAATATCTTCATGGAACATGATCTTAATATCTAATGATTTTTGGCATACAATACAAATGTATAATTTTGATCCATACAATGTATTATTAGTTATTGCTATAAATATAGCTGTGCTGCTTATGACTGCGTCTGTGCTCCAGGGTCACATATTATGTTTTATTTTACCTCAACTTAATTTCAACTGCTGAAAATAATTTGTAATAGTTGTATCATATTACTATTATTATATAGAAATATTTTGAAGCCCCCTGAGATTTTAAGTTCATATTTCAGTATTTTAACGGCACATTTGCATGTTTATGGTTCTCTGATGTTGAGTAATGGCAACAAGAAATGCAAATGATAAAATAAGTGTTTTATTTAAATAAAACAATTTACTGATTTAATTGATTGTACATTTTATTATTTATTTTATGAATGTGTTTAATTTTTTATTTAATTATGAATTTATTTATATATTTTAATTATTCATTTTAATGTCGTTTTTATGATTTAATTACATTTTTAGTGATGATTTGGATTTTTTTTCATTATTGCATTTGGATTTATTTTTGTATTTACATTTTACACTTATTATTTAATACATTTTTGTAAGTGTTTTATTGTTTTTCTAATTTTTTTATTACTAAACTCTTATTATTATTATATTTAGTTCATTTTGATTTCAGTTTAATTCCATTTAGTTTGCAAGGCATTATCTCTACTGTAAGTTTGTGATTATCTCTACTGTAAGTTTGTGATTATCTCTACTGTAAGTTTGTGATTATCTCTACTGTAAGTTTGTGATGATCTCTTATGTAAGTTTGTGATTATCTCTTATGTAAGTTTGTGATTATCTCTACTGTAAGTTTGTGATTATCTCTACTGTAAGTTTGTGATTATCTCTAATGTAAGTTTGTGATTATCTCTACTGTAAGTTTGTGATTATCTCTAATGTAAGTTTGTGATTATCTCTACTGTAAGTTTGTGATTATCTCTAATGTTAGTTTGTGATTATCTCTAATGTAAGTTTGTGATTATCTCTAATGTAAGTTTGTGATTATCTCTAATGTAAGTTTGTGATTATCTCTACTGTAAGTTTGTGATTATCTCTACTGTAAGTTTGTGATTATCTCTACTGTAAGTTTGTGATTATCTCTACTGTAAGTTTGTGATTATCTCTAATGTAAGTTTGTGATTATCTCTAATGTAAGTTTGTGATTATCTCTACTGTAAGTTTGTGATTATCTCTACTGTAAGTTTGTGATTATCTCTAATGTAAGTTTGTGATTATCTCTAATGTAAGTTTGTGATTATCTCTACTGTAAGTTTGTGATTATCTCTAATGTAAGTTTGTGATTATCTCTACTGTAAGTTTGTGATTATCTCTAATGTAAGTTTGTGATTATCTCTACTGTAAGTTTGTGATTATCTCTAATGTAAGTAATGTGATTATCTCTACTGTAAGTTTGTGATTATCTCTAATGTAAGTTTGTGATTATCTCTAATGTAAGTTTGTGATTATCTCTAATGTAAGTTTGTGATTATCTCTACTGTAAGTTTGTGATTATCTCTACTGTAAGTTTGTGATTATCTCTAATGTAAGTTTGTGATTATCTCTAATGTAAGTTTGTGATTATCTCTAATGTAAGTTTGTGATTATCTCTAATGTAAGTTTGTGATTATCTCTAATGTAAGTTTGTGATGATCTCTAATGTAAGTTTGTGATTATCTCTAATGTAAGTTTGTGATTATCTCTAATGTAAGTTTGTGATTATCTCTAATGTAAGTTTGTGATGATCTCTAATGTAAGTTTGTGATTATCTCTAATGTAAGTTTGTGATTATCTCTAATGTAAGTTTGTGATTATCTCTACTGTAAGTTTGTGATTATCTCTAATGTAAGTTTGTGATTATCTCTACTGTAAGTTTGTGATTATCTCTAATGTAAGTTTGTGATTATCTCTAATGTAAATTTGTGATTATCTCTAATGTTAGTTTGTGATTATCTCTAATGTAAGTTTGTGATTATCTCTAATGTAAGTTTGTGATTATCTCTACTGTAAGTTTGTGATTATCTCTAATGTAAGTTTGTGATTATCTCTAATGTAAGTTTGTGATTATCTCTACTGTAAGTTTGTGATTATCTCTACTGTAAGTTTGTGATTATCTCTAATGTTAGTTTGTGATTATCTCTACTGTAAGTTTGTGATTATCTCTAATGTAAGTTTGTGATTATCTCTAATGTAAGTTTGTGATTATCTCTACTGTAAGTTTGTGATTATCTCTAATGTAAGTTTGTGATTATCTCTACTGTAAGTTTGTGATGATCTCTAATGTAAGTTTGTGATTATCTCTACTGTAAGTTTGTGATTATCTCTAATGTAAGTTTGTGATTATCTCTAATGTAAGTTTGTGATTATCTCTAATGTAAGTTTGTGATTATCTCTACTGTAAGTTTGTGATTATCTCTACTGTAAGTTTGTGATTATCTCTAATGTAAGTTTGTGATTATCTCTACTGTAAGCTTGTGATTATCTCTAATGTAAGTTTGTGATTATCTCTAATGTAAGTTTGTGATTATCTCTACTGTAAGTTTGTGATTATCTCTAATGTAAGTTTGTGATTATCTCTACTGTAAGTTTGTGATTATCTCTAATGTAAGTTTGTGATTATCTCTAGTGCAAGTTTGTGATTATCTCTAATGTAAGTTTGTGATTATCTCTACTGTAAGTTTGTGATTATCTCTAATGTAAGTTTGTGATTATCTCTAATGTAAGTTTGTGATTATCTCTACTGTAAGTTTGTGATTATCTCTACTGTAAGTTTGTGATTATCTCTAATGTAAGTTTGTGATTATCTCTAATGTAAGTTTGTGATTATCTCTACTGTAAGTTTGTGATTATCTCTACTGTAAGTTTGTGATTATCTCTACTGTAAGTTTGTGATTATCTCTAATGTAAGTTTGTGATTATCTCTACTGTAAGTTTGTGATTATCTCTAATGTAAGTTTGTGATTATCTCTACTGTAAGTTTGTGATGATCTCTAATGTAAGTTTGTGATTATCTCTACTGTAAGTTTGTGATTATCTCTACTGTAAGTTTGTGATGATCTCTAATGTAAGTTTGTGATTATCTCTACTGTAAGTTTGTGATTATCTCTACTGTAAGTTTGTGATTATCTCTAGTGTTTGTGATTATCTCTAAGTTTGTGATTATCTCTAATGTAAGTTTGTGATTATCTCTAATGTAAGTTTGTGATTATCTCTAATGTAAGTTTGTGATTATCTGTAAGTTTGTGATTATCTCTACTGTAAGTTTGTGATTATCTCTACTGTAAGTTTGTGATTATCTCTACTGTAAGTTTGTGATTATCTCTACTGTAAGTTTGTGATTATCTCTAATGTAAGTTTGTGATTATCTCTAATGTAAGTTTGTGATTATCTCTAATGTAAGTAATGTGATTATCTCTAATGTAAGTTTGTGATTATCTCTAATGTAAGTTTGTGATTATCTCTAATGTAAGTTTGTGATTATCTCTAATGTAAGTTTGTGATTATCTCTACTGTAAGTAATGTGATTATCTCTACTGTAAGTTTGTGATTATCTCTAATGTAAGTTTGTGATTATCTCTAATGTAAGTTTGTGATTATCTCTAATGTAAGTTTGTGATTATCTCTAATGCAAGTTTGTGATTATCTCTAATGTAAGTTTGTGATTATCTCTAATGTAAGTTTGTGATTATCTCTAATGTAAGTAATGTGATTATCTCTAATGTAAGTTTGTGATTATCTCTAATGTAAGTTTGTGATTATCTCTAATGTAAGTTTGTGATTATCTCTAATGTAAGTTTGTGATTATCTCTACTGTAAGTAATGTGATTATCTCTACTGTAAGTTTGTGATTATCTCTAATGTAAGTTTGTGATTATCTCTAATGTAAGTTTGTGATTATCTCTAATGTAAGTTTGTGATTATCTCTAATGTAAGTTTGTGATTATCTCTAATGCAAGTTTGTGATTATCTCTAATGTAAGTTTGTGATTATCTCTAATGTAAGTTTGTGATTATCTCTAATGCAAGTTTGTGATTATCTCTGTAAGTTTGTGATTATCTCTAATGCAAGTTTGTGATTATCTCTAATGTAAGTTTGTGATTAACTCTAATGTAAGTTTGTGATTATCTCTAATGTAAGTAATGTGATTTCAGGTGTGATTGGGATGTGTTCACCTGGTGGAGGCGGTCCCCGGATGAGAAGCCCAGGCTAAATCGTCGTCGCTGTCGTAGCGTCTGGGATTGTCGAAGAAGTACGGCCGGTTTGAGAAGACGTGGCTGGGAATAGAGGAGCCGCTCTAGAAAACAGCACACTTACAGTCAGACCAGGATCTTCATTGTCAAACCATTCATTCATTCATTCATTTTTGACAATTCTTCATGTCTGTTGTTTTTAAATATCGCATTGTGTACTTCATATGGCGATATTATGGCATGGTGAGATTTGGATATCATTACATCCCTAGTAAACACTCATCAGATCTGGTCCGGCTCACCCGTTCCTGGGCCGGTTTTCGCACGCGGAAGAAGAAAACCACCAGAGACGTGGGCAGCAGCTCCCAGACGAACAGAATGACGCCGAACACCACGTAACCAGCGTCGCCCAGACTGGAGCTTAGATCCGCCTGCAGAACCGGAGACAAGCGTGTTTATTCCTGATTCAGAGCGAGTGAGTCAGGAGATGAGAGGAGAGGAGGTGTGAGCCCACCTGATCCGACACGTTATACCAGTCGTAATCGAACGAGTCGATGCTCTCGATGTTGGTCAGAGCCAGAACCACCAGGTTATAACAGGCCCGGGACGCGTATAGCAGGACCACCATCAGCCCGATCAGAGTCACCTGACACACCGACGTGCCCTGAAATACACACAGATCCGCCACATATTATTATATCATTTTCTGTAAAGAGTTACTATAATTATTAAATATAATTATTTTTATAAAAAAATGTATAATTTAATTTGTATTGATTGTATTAATTAATTTGTATTATCAATATGATTTAATCTATTTTAATTCGTTTTTTTATATTATTAACATTATTGTGTTTTTTAATTAATTATAATAAAGTTACTGTATTACTATTATTATTATGAAATATAATATTTTTTTATTTTACATTTGTATGATTTAATTTGTATTGATAGTATTAATTAATTTGTATGATCAATTTGATTAAATAGATTTAAATTAGTTTTTTATATTATTCAAATTATTAAATTAATTATAATAAAGTTACTGTATTACTATTATTATTATGAAATATAATATTTTTTTATTTGACATTTTTATGATTTCATAAATTTTTAGTGCTTGATTTGGATTTAGTTTTCTATGAAAATTCTTGTTTTAGTTTATGTTTTTATGATTGAATTACTGATCATATTTTCTCCAGTGTAAATGCTGACAGGACACGTCTGAAGTGTGTTTCTCACCTTGGACTCCAGGTAGAGGCTGGCGAGAGACATCTTGGCGATCTTGAAGAGGCAGACGGCCAGCGAGACGGCGCAGAGGACGAAGAGCGAGTCATTGATGGCGACGCGCACCAGAACGACGGTCTTGACCTGTGCGTGGCTCATCTTCACCAGCAGAGCACAGCTCAGATTGACCAGCAGAAACAACAAACTCACGCCGAAGAACAGCAGGTAGAGAGGAAACCTGCACGATACACAGAGACCAGCACTCACTTATATATCAGATACTCATATAGACATCACTCTTATATATGAACTCACTTATATATCAGATCCTTGTATAGACATCGCTCTTATATATGAACTCACTTATATATCAGATACTCATATAGACATCGCTCATATATATGAACTCACTTATATATCAGATACTCGTATAGACATCGCTCTTATATATGAACTCACTTATATATCAGATCCTCAT
Source organism: Schizopygopsis malacanthus (assembly GCA_027474115.1). NCBI lineage: Eukaryota > Metazoa > Chordata > Actinopteri > Cypriniformes > Cyprinidae > Schizopygopsis > Schizopygopsis malacanthus. The sequence goes on from JAPDDM010000298.1 coordinate 32,343, forward strand.
ATAGACATCACTCTTATATATGAACTCCCTTATATACCAGATACTCATATAGACATCACTCTTATATATGAACTCCCTTATATATCAGATACTCATATAGACATCGCTCTTATATATGAACTCACTTATATATCAGATACTCATATAGACATCACTCTTATATATGAACTCACTTATATATCAGATACTCATATAGACATCGCTCTTATATATGAACTCACTTATATATCAGATACTCATATAGACATCGCTCTTATATATGAACTCACTTATATATCAGATACTCATATAGACATCGCTCTTATATATGAACTCACTTATATATCAGATCCTCATATAGACATCGCTCTTATATATGAACTCCCTTATATATCAGATCCTCATATAGACATCACTCTTATATATGAACTCACTTATATATCAGATCCTCATATAGACATCGCTCTTATATATGAACTCACTTATATATCAGATACTCATATAGACATCGCTCTTATATATGAACTCACTTATATATCAGATCCTTGTATAGACATCGCTCTTATATATGAACTCACTTATATATCAGATACTCCTATAGACATCACTCGTATATATGAACTCACTTATATATCAGATACTCATATAGACATCGCTCTTATATATGAACTCCCTTATATATCAGATACTCCTCACTCGTATATATGAACTCACTTATATATCAGATCCTCATATAGACTCGCTCTTATATAGACTCATTATATATCGATCTCTTAGGCATATCTTATATATGAACTCACTTATATATCAGATACTCGTATATATCTCCCTTATATATCAGATACTCGTATAGACTCACTCGTATATATGAACTCACTTATATATCAGATCCTCATATAGACATCGCTCTTATATATGAACTCACTTATATATCAGATCCTCATATAGACCTCATATAGGCATTATATATCACTCTTATATATGAACTCACTTATATATCAGATACTCGTATAGACATTATATATCGCTCTTATATATGAACTCCCTTATATATCAGATACTCGTATAGACATCGCTCTTATATATGAACTCACTTATATATCAGATACTCATATAGACATCGCTCTTATATATGAACTCACTTATATATCAGATCCTCGTATAGACATCGCTCTTATATATGAACTCACTTATATATCAGATACTCATATAGACATCGCTCTTATATATGAACTCACTTATATATCAGATCCTCATATAGACATCGCTCTTATATATGAACTCACTTATATATCAGATCCTCATATAGACATCGCTCTTATATATGAACTCACTTATATATCAGATCCTCATATAGACATCGCTCTTATATATGAACTCACTTATATATCAGATCCTCATATAGACATCGCTCTTATATATGAACTCACTTATATATCAGATCCTCGTATAGACATCGCTCTTATATATGAACTCACTTATATATCAGATCCTCATATAGACATCGCTCTTATATATGAACTCACTTATATATCAGATCCTCATATAGACATCGCTCTTATATATGAACTCACTTATATATCAGATCCTCATATAGACATCGCTCTTATATATGAACTCACTTATATATCAGATCCTCGTATAGACATCGCTCTTATATATGAACTCACTTATATATCAGATACTCATATAGACATCGCTCTTATATATGAACTCACTTATATATCAGATCCTCATATAGACATCGCTCTTATATATGAACTCACTTATATATCAGATCCTCATATAGACATCGCTCTTATATATGAACTCACTTATATATCAGATCCTCATATAGACATCGCTCTTATATATGAACTCACTTATATATCAGATCCTCATATAGACATCGCTCTTATATATGAACTCACTTATATATCAGATCCTCATATAGACATCGCTCTTATATATGAACTCACTTATATATCAGATCCTCATATAGACATCGCTCTTATATATGAACTCACTTATATATCAGATCCTCATATAGACATCGCTCTTATATATGAACTCACTTATATATCAGATCCTCATATAGACATCGCTCTTATATATGAACTCACTTATATATCAGATCCTCATATAGACATCGCTCTTATATATGAACTCACTTATATATCAGATCCTCATATAGACATCGCTCTTATATATGAACTCACTTATATATCATATAGATCCTCTTATATAGACTCATTATATATCGATCTCTTAGACATCGCTCTTATATATGAACTCACTTATATATCAGATCCTCATATAGACATCGCTCTTATATATGAACTCACTTATATATCAGATCCTCATATAGACATCGCTCTTATATATGAACTCACTTATATATCAGATCCTCATATAGACATCGCTCTTATATATGAACTCACTTATATATCAGATCCTCATATAGACATCGCTCTTATATATGAACTCACTTATATATCAGATCCTCATATAGACATCGCTCTTATATATGAACTCACTTATATATCAGATACTCATATAGACATCGCTCTTATATATGAACTCACTTATATATCAGATCCTCATATAGACATCGCTCTTATATATGAACTCACTTATATATCAGATCCTCATATAGACATCGCTCTTATATATGAACTCACTTATATATCAGATCCTCATATAGACATCGCTCTTATATATGAACTCACTTATATATCAGATCCTCATATAGACATCGCTCTTATATATGAACTCACTTATATATCAGATCCTCATATAGACATCGCTCTTATATATGAACTCACTTATATATCAGATCCTCATATAGACATCGCTCTTATATATGAACTCACTCTATATATGAACTCAGATATATATCAGATCCTCATATAGACATCGCTCTTATATATGAACTCACTTATATATCAGATCTCATATAGACATCGCTCTTATATATGAACTCACTTATGTATCAGATCCTCATATAGACATCGCTCTTATATATGAACTCACTTATATATCAGATACTCATATAGACATCGCTCTTATATATGAACTCACTTATATATCAGATCCTCATATAGACATCGCTCTTATATATGAACTCACTTATATATCAGATCCTCATATAGACATCGCTCTTATATATGAACTCACTTATATATCAGATCCTCATATAGACATCGCTCTTATATATGAACTCACTTATATATCAGATACTCATATAGACATCGCTCTTATATATGAACTCACTTATATATCAGATCCTCATATAGACATCGCTCTTATATATGAACTCACTTATATATCAGATCCTCATATAGATATCGCTCTTATATATGAACTCACTTATATATCAGATCCTCATATAGACATCGCTCTTATATATGAACTCACTTATATATCAGATCCTCATATAGACATCGCTCTTATATATGAACTCACTTATATATCAGATACTCATATAGATTCTTATATATGAACTCACTTATATATCAGATACTCATATAGACATCGCTCTTATATATGAACTCACTTATATATCAGATACTCATATAGACATCGCTCTTATATATGAACTCACTTATATATCAGATCCTCATATAGACATGAGAGAGAAAGTTGGCTGCTTTGTGTCACATAAAAGTGATTTATTACCCTCATAAAAATATCCCCCCAAAACCAGACACCTGTTTGTACAGCCCCCACCCTTGCGTCTAAGTTTTACCCCCACGTGGGGATTTTTAGACCACGTGGGTTTTTTAGACCACGTGGGTTATCTGATACGGGGGAATGTGTTGTGACATGTTTTTGTGTGTTTAAACAATAAATTGTGAAACTGTGTAAAATAGGAAGAAAGGGTAGTTTTTATTCAAGTTTTTTCATACACATACATGTGAAGGCACCGTATATACACGTAAAATGAACAACATCTATTTTTTCCAGAAAGTGTTGTTTAAAAATAGGTAAAATGGAGTGTAAGAAAACAAATAAAAATCCAGGTTTAGTCTTATCTTACAAATGAGAAAATAAATAAAAATGCGTCAGACGCGTTTGTTAAAACCTAGTGATATTGTAATTCAAAAAAAGCAGTTAATTCGACAGAGTTAAAGACAAAGTAAATAGACAGAAGCGTGTTACAAGGAAAAGCGGTTAAAACGAAGGAAAAATAAAACGCACATATAACGTTAGCCGTTGTCCAAAAATAAGGTAACGTTAATCTCAGACGCGTTCGTTAAAACCTAGTGATAATGTAATTTTAAACTAGTTAGTTCGACAGAGTTAAAGAAAAATACGAAATCAGTGTAAATAGACTAGGTAAAATGCGTCAGACGCGTTTGTTAAAACCTAGTAACATTACAATTTTAAACTAGTTAGTTCGACAGAGTTAAAGAAAAAATACGAAATCAGTGTAAATAGACAGGAAAAACAAAGGTAAAAAGGTTCATACATTTACCAACGATCTAAAAAGAAAGGCAATCTCACAGAAGTTTGTTAAAACGCCCGCAGTCAAAAGAAAGTCTGTCGCTCGTTGAACGGAAAAGTTAAACAAAGAGACTGCGGTGTCCGTATAGAGAGCTCCGTGAATAGGTCCGTGTACTACAGCGACCAAACTCGAAATGAGCTACGAACGCAGCAGGGGCCAGACCACGCCTACGTCCCACCCCCCTAGATCCGGAGGAGGAGGGACCAAAACGGCGATTTAAAGGAATTAAACCATCATATGTTAGAAGTTATTTTTAATAAGGCTTTTAACATGTCTTAATTAATTAACCCATTCAATATATTTCACCTAAAACATGTATAGCTTGAATACAATTAGTTTTTTAGATAAAAGTGTCTGCTAAATAAATAAATGCAAATCCTTCCTTTAAAAGCTGTTCTTTTAAACAAGTCATAAGACGTGGGAAAAGTTTTGTTTTATTTTACTCTATTAACTCTTTGTTTTTTGTCAATCTTACAAACGTTATAACGTTTAAAATGTACGATCTGATATAAACTAAAAATATTTTGACACGCTTAAGACTTCTAGGGTTATATAATGTGTTAGAGTGAGTGCGTGGAGACATCGAAATGCGAAACCGTGTTAAAAGACAAAGTTTTTTTTATTAAAGTTACTTTTTCATACACAACAATGTCACGGAAAAACTTCAAAACAAGAAAGTCCGAGTATAATTACAATTAAAAATAATAATTAAACCATTTAAAACTAGTTAGTTTAACAATGAAAATAAAAAATCTAACTTTTAAGAAGACAGAAGTTGTGGCACATGAAAAGGTGGGGAAACAAGGAAAAATAACAAATGCACATTCAGCCGTTGTCCAAAAAAGAAGGTAATCTCAGACGCGTTTGTTAAAATATATCTACTGAAATGAAATCTAGCTTGTAGTGTATCAATCGTTTCGCAGAACGAAAAATTTAAACAATAGAAAAAAGCCCCCAAACGGTGCCGGTCAACGTGTCCGTTTCAAAACTCCGAATGGCGAGATATACTGTTCCAGGCAGACCAAACCTACATCTCGCCTCTCACACCGGAGGTTAAAGTAAGGGAAAACTTCAAAACAAGAAAGTCCGAGTATAGCATTTAAAAAAGATTGCAAAAATAGACGACGTAACGTTAAATCAAATAAGAGTTAAACCTCGTAATAGAAAACAATAAAGCCAAAGAAAACTAGGGGTTTGAATGTGGATAAGGTAACAAAAGGTTAACAAGTTTTAATATAAAGAAAGTGCATCGAATATACACGTAAATGAGCGATGCGTGTATTTTTCAGAAAGTATTAAGATACGGATCAAAATCTAGGTTTAGTCTAATCTTACAAATGAGAAAATAAATAAAATGTATCAGACGCGTTTGTACACATTTTGTAACACTACAATTTAAAACTACGTTTAACAGAGTTAAAGGAACACGTATCTACCCAACATCTAAAAATGAATAAAAACGCCGTTAAGAAGATTCTTGTAACAAGTCTTTTGAACTAATATTAACATTAAATAATATAGAGTAACCTTACTTACTGTGGTATAAAATCAATATCAAGCCGTTAAAAATATACGTTTGTCAGAAGTTTGTAATATTACAATTTAAAAATAGTTAGTTTGACAATGAAAATAAAAAAATCTAACTTTTAAAAAGACAGAAGTTTTGGTCACAAGAAAAGCTGGGAAACAAGGAAAAATAACAAACAAGCCGTTGTCCAAAAAGAAGGTAATCTCAGAGACAAAAGATAGTCAAGAAAAAAGAAGTTAAACAAAAGAAAAAGTCCCAAACGGCGACCGACGAGAAGTCCGCGCGCCTCCGTTTCAAAACTCCGAATGGCGACATCCGGTTCCAGGCAGGCCACGCCTACGTCCCATCCCCTAGATCCGGACGAGGAGGGCCCAAAGCCACGATTTAAAGTAAGGTAAAGTAAAACATTCAACCTAAATCTATGTATATTCAACAATCAACCTACAAAATATGTGTAGCGAATGCAAGTCGTTTTTGGATAAAAGCGTCTGGTAAATGCATACATTTAAATGTAAACCATCTCACTTAAAAAAGTATAGTTTAGTACAACTATAGTTAACTTTTAAACAAACAAGTCATAAGACGTGGAAAAAAAAAAAGTTGTTTTATTTTACTTTATTTAGTCGTAGCTTTTTGGCAATCTTATGAAACACACACACACACACACACACACACACACACACACACACACACACACACAAACAACCTCTATAGAGTTAAACATTTAGACTTGTATGATGTCTCATACAAACATTTTACAAATAGAAACACTTCTTAGAATCACACTGATATCTCTAAAACAAAGATTAAAAACAGTCAGTCGATCCTCTGTTGAATACAAGGTGGTTACAGAGGTTTTCTTTATGAAATAGAGCTAAATAAGACTGAAAATTAAGTCACGGATGTGTTTGCAACAAAAGTGGTTCCTACACAACGTGGCACAAATGTGTCACATAATCATTACAACAAACATATTAGACTTTCTTTCTCACTTTAAAATTGTATTATTAGCCGAGGTGTTTAAAAGTATGTTTATTTTTTCACAGCATAATGTTTAATTTTATTAAAATAAAAACAACCGATCTATATAGGTTTATTTTACTAAGGTTTGATTAAATAACTGGTATAAGAAACATGTAAATATTCGACAAGCCCAACTTATCAACCGCGTGATGTGTCTGACGGTTTGCGACAAATATCTTACTGATAAAGATGTGTTAAGATTATAAATATGTGTAAAACATAACATATCAAAACATATTTTTGTCAATTATGACACAGGTCTATGAGTTTTGGAGGAAAGCGCAGAGGTGTAAACGCACACACATACCCACACGAACGCTGGAACAGTTCACCGTCCGGTCATAGGATGCATGCCCTATTGAACCTTGTTTTTATGACAAACATCTGCTGAATGTAAAAAATAGGTAAAGTTTTAGGAAATAAAATACATTTACTAAAGGAGTCATGTTTACAGAACTGGTGAATGTGACTTCAAGTTGAAATTTAGGATGAGATAAATCATGAGATGATACAAACTTAAATAAATAAAGTTGTTTATTTTAATAAAAAGCTCTGATGTAGGAAATTGATGTTAAATTTGACTTAATCGAGTATCTAGTTTTGTTATTTATTTTTCGCTCATATATATTTTACCCCTCTCGCCGCAAACATAAGCTGTAAATGTAAACATTTACGCACGCACATAAGCACAGACACACATACACAAAATAAACATATGATTAAACAATGATATTACTATTGTTTAACAAATATCATTCTAACAAAATGTAAAACCTAAAACCATGAAGCTCTAATTTAACTAATCTTTACAGATTAGACTTTCTTTCTCACTTAATAAACTGAGTTATTAACCTTAAGGGGTTAAATGCAACATGTTTTATTGCGTTAAAATAAAAACAACAACTGATCTATATAGGTTTATTCGACTGAGCTTTGATAAAATAACTGATGTAAGAAACATGCAAATATTCGACAAGGTTTATCAAACTGATGTGTCAAATGATTTGCGTTGTACATATCTCGACGATACAGATATGTTAAGATGTTTAACATCTGTAAAAATAGTCTAAAAAGTCATCTTTTCAACATTCAACACAAGTCAACATTTACAATGTTTAAATACATTGTATTTAAAGTCAGATTTGATTTTCTCGTCAAAACACAATAAAACTTTTTTAAAACTTTCTTACGACTTTTTAATTATGTCGAACAAAATGAATATAGGGTTATGTTTTTAGTTTGAGATGTTTGTAAGTTAATCACATCATTAACCTAAAACATTTTTTATTCAAACTCTCTCTTGCGCACACACGGCGCACATCTGCCAACAACATCCATAACTTGGTTTTATCATTCAGATGTAGCTGAAACTCTATAACGCGTTCAATGTATGCATCATCGCAGCTATATATCCTGGAAGAGCTCATTGAGCTGTTTAACTGTAGAAAATGTATACAATGACGCGTGAAAATAGACCGACAGACCGAGTGTACGCGCCTAAAACAAGCCTGGAACCATTTCGAACCATTCTAACACTAAGAGTGTCAGCGGCTGAAAATGTGTTATAGCACAGCAGTAAAACACTGGACGTGAACTGAGCTGGTTTTGATGTTTTTGGTCTGAACGACCAAATAACTACAAGTCCTACTTAAAAATCTACAATGAAACTAGAAAATATACGTGTGACCTAGCAGTGTTTAAAATACTGGACACGTGCAGTTAGATGAAGACACGCAGAGTTGGCTAACACATCGAAATATGTCGTGAAGCATACGTATAACACTACAAGCGTTCTGCAGGACTGACTGACTGACTTTTTTTCTTAAGATTCGATTTCAAGAACACACACACACACACACACACACAACCAAATCGTTATGCTATTTCACGAAATGACGCAACAACGGGACGGTCAATTTCGACATAATACACGTCAAGTCTGTTTACCATGCATAAGCATGTTCTTCTTATACATTTTTAACAATTATTTTAACAAATATTTTCGTTTTCACAAAGATACAAACGCTGTCGTACAAATGTTGCAGGCCTTTCAGGTCAGCGAACTACAATACCCAGCGTATACCTCAGACTACAAACATGGTTGCCACGGATCCCCAAAACGGTCTATACGCGACAGATCTCTAAATCGTCAGACTTTTGGTTATACGTACGTTCGGATACCCTATGTAGAAAGACTCGTATTACCAACGCTTTTTTACAAAGTATACGCTTCTTTCGCCTGTCGATGTTACAAACCCCCCATTTTGCGAGATCTACACGTCTGAAGTATAAGTCTTTAGAAAGAATTAACATGTCTTATAAAATCGTTGATTTGACTTAACAACTTTAAAACATAATCCGAACAAACGATAAATCAGACGCTCTTAAAATCGATAGAGCACAAAAACGTGTGTAAAAGGGCAGATGATCACAGGAAATCACAGGAAAACAAACTTATTGTGGGATACTGCGTGCACACAATCCCCACAAAAGACTGATTGTAATATACGACTGATATATGTATGTTTACAGGCCCGTGCACCGCAAATCACCCTACACCGTTTCCCAGCCAGCTGCTTGAATGTCTCTCTTTTTGCACATGTGCACTATTTGAGTCATCTTCACAGTTGTGCAGTTTGTATTTTTAGTTTATTTATAGGTAACCATTTTTATATATATATATATATATAGCATCTGTATAGTCAAAGCTGACAGTATAATACTCTGTGCTCATTTAACCGTTATATTTACAGTATGTTGAACGTAATACAGTTAAACAGGAGCATTCAAACATTAAAAACCTATTAAACAGTCGTTTCAATACAAACATTTTTATCAAATACTATTAAACTATTGAATTTTGGACACCTTAAAACACTTTATTCAATCAAAAACCTGTCCCAAAAGACAGACGGCCAAATCTTCAACGATTACTGAGACGGATTGAGTTTATGCAAAAGACAAAATAATTATTCTTTGTCACAATAACATAAGCGTTCCAATAATTTGATAACCTTACTGCAGATTTTCTCAATATTCTTTATTCTAGTTATTGTTTTCCTCTTATTCATAAACCCGTAAGAGTTAAATAAAATTCAACAGCTTACAAATTCTCTAAGTGAATACATAAAATCTGATGTTTTATATTCAGACTTGTCTGATAATTTTCTGATATACCTATCGTTATTCTATAATTAGGGCTAACAGGATGGAACTCTCAAAAGAAATACGGCAAAATAACTGTTTTTATCGATCGATTAAATGACGGATCCTCTACACGACACTGGTTAAGACTAAACAAATGACTTTTATTCTGGGACGTCTTTCCGGTCTGCCTACGATACATGCGTTCAGAAGACAAACCACGCGTGAAAAGCGGGATGTTTGTGTTTTTACTGTTGCCTTTACAACTAGTAGGCCTACGCTTCAGACTTTTATGACTATTACACTTAAAGCGATCCCATTTCACAACAACGCGTACATAGACACGCATTTTCTTTTGCGTATGTCTCTAAACAACGGTTAGGTAAATGACTTGCGGTTGTTACGTTATTTTTGGGGAAAAGGTAGGACGGATTCATGTATTTTTATTCCGTCCGCACAAATGCTCTGGCACCAACTGTCTTTTAGGTCTGACCCTGAAAACAGACGTCTTAATATTTTGTTCTTCTTTTTATGAAAACAAGCGGCAGGTAGTTTTTGTCCTCAGCTGCGGTATAACGACACGTTTTAACACTTCGTGAATTCCGATAGTTTGTTAGCAAACGCAACAGTTTATTACCGAGATGTCACATCAGAGCCGCGTTCTAGTTTATATATTTAAACTACTTACATGTTTATATTTTTAACTTAGTCGCATCTTTAACGGCGCTACCATTCTACACCTCGTCACACCGTCGTGAGATACTATAAACAATAAAAAAATACGTTAACTCACGCTTTGAAAGCAGAACCGTTTTCCATATTTCCGTGACTTTGTTAGCTCTTTCTGTTTGAATTTGCGTACCGCAGTTTTCGCCATCCTTATCCTATTTTCACACCTAATTGTGTTTGTTAGGCCTTGGCGTTATAGGCTTTTAAAAACTAGGTCTCCTAGATTTTGGCGTCTCGTTAACGGCCCTCTTTGTTCTTATAAGTCAATAATTATGTCAATTGGTTGATTTAATAAAATATTGCTTCAAATCTCGTCTTCATTCGAGACATTTACGTTACATTATTATATTGTAGGGGATATGAGATACAAGATCGTTTGAAATTGATAACTAACAAAAACAAAAAAAAACTTATCTTAGGCGTGACCGTTGTTTATGACTTCCTGGCGTCAACACCCGCCCCCGGACGGCCCCCACAACAGTTTGAGGGCGGGGTTCAAATGTTAAAACCAAAGACGACCGGACTGACAAACTCATTTACGACATTGCTAGCGGGTTTGAAGGTACAGACGACGGATCTGCTGTAAGACCTTGTCAAAACAAAACGTTATCAACATGGATCAACAGAATCAACTTCAAGAATCCAATTTGTCTGAGCCTGACGTGCTCTCCAATTGTTCTACTAACGACGTTTTGGCGGATCTGGACCATAAACTGAAAATTGAAACAGAAAGTGAAATGCCTAAGAACCGTCACGGATTAAAACAGTCAATCAAAATTCTAGGAAATGGTGATAATGCGCTATATCGGTTAGGGGACAAAATGTATCTCTTGGAAAGAATTGAATTCTGAAAAAACGTTGCACAAAAGCTAATGGAGTTCTACTGCTGATGAGTTTTTTTGAAAACTCTACGTGTTTTGCAAAAGAAGATCCTACGTTTAAACTATATTACAGAGGACAAATGATCGGTCTGATACGTAAGATCATTTTGGCGGCATGCGATCCAAATCATGATTGTGCAGGGTGATACCAAACGCCAAACAAATTTCAAGAACGAAATGGAAATTGTAAGAAGGATGATTTTCCATTGTTTCTCACCAGCCGAGAGTCAACCTGTCTAACCGCTAGAAAAATACTGGACGTAATGTCTGAAGGCGAGGCTGATATGGACAGATCTCAAAACACAGATCTATGTGTTTTGTTGGTTGTAAAAAACTGTGATTATATGACGTGTGAAATTGCTGCATCGGTGATTGATTTTATATTTGAGAAAAACATGTTTGTCTACAGAGATTTTCTTTTCTGGATAGACTTTTCTGTCTAAATTGTAGATTTGATGTATACTCAAATGTTGTTGTTGAAATAAAAAATTGTCTCAACTTAATAAAAATGTATCTATTTAAAACATTAAAATGTAGCACCCACTTTTATACGAAACGACTTACAAATGAGTTTGTCAGTCCGGTCGTCTTTGGTTTTAACATTTGAACCCCGCCCTCAAACTGTTGTGGGGGCCGTCCGGGGGCGGGTGTTGACGCCAGGAAGTCATAAACAACGGTCACGCCTAAGATAAGTTTTTTTTTTTTTTTTTTTTTTTTTTTTTTTGTTAGTTATCAATTTCAAACGATCTTGTATCTCATATCCCCTACAATATAATAATGTAACGTAAATGTCTCGAATGAAGACGAGATTTGAAGCAATATTTTATTAAATCAACCAATTGACATAATTATTGACTTATAAGAACAAAGAGGGCCGTTAACGAGACGCCAAAATCTAGGAGACCTAGTTTTTAAAAGCCTATAACGCCAAGGCCTAACAAACACAATTAGGTGTGAAAATAGGATAAGGATGGCGAAAACTGCGGTACGCAAATTCAAACAGAAAGAGCTAACAAAGTCACGGAAATATGGAAAACGGTTCTGCTTTCAAAGCGTGAGTTAACGTATTTTTTTATTGTTTATAGTATCTCACGACGGTGTGACGAGGTGTAGAATGGTAGCGCCGTTAAAGATGCGACTAAGTTAAAAATATAAACATGTAAGTAGTTTAAATATATAAACTAGAACGCGGCTCTGATGTGACATCTCGGTAATAAACTGTTGCGTTTGCTAACAAACTATCGGAATTCACGAAGTGTTAAAACGTGTCGTTATACCGCAGCTGAGGACAAAAACTACCTGCCGCTTGTTTTCATAAAAAGAAGAACAAAATATTAAGACGTCTGTTTTCAGGGTCAGACCTAAAAGACAGTTGGTGCCAGAGCATTTGTGCGGACGGAATAAAAATACATGAATCCGTCCTACCTTTTCCCCAAAAATAACGTAACAACCGCAAGTCATTTACCTAACCGTTGTTTAGAGACATACGCAAAAGAAAATGCGTGTCTATGTACGCGTTGTTGTGAAATGGGATCGCTTTAAGTGTAATAGTCATAAAAGTCTGAAGCGTAGGCCTACTAGTTGTAAAGGCAACAGTAAAAACACAAACATCCCGCTTTTCACGCGTGGTTTGTCTTCTGAACGCATGTATCGTAGGCAGACCGGAAAGACGTCCCAGAATAAAAGTCATTTGTTTAGTCTTAACCAGTGTCGTGTAGAGGATCCGTCATTTAATCGATCGATAAAAACAGTTATTTTGCCGTATTTCTTTTGAGAGTTCCATCCTGTTAGCCCTAATTATAGAATAACGATAGGTATATCAGAAAATTATCAGACAAGTCTGAATATAAAACATCAGATTTTATGTATTCACTTAGAGAATTTGTAAGCTGTTGAATTTTATTTAACTCTTACGGGTTTATGAATAAGAGGAAAACAATAACTAGAATAAAGAATATTGAGAAAATCTGCAGTAAGGTTATCAAATTATTGGAACGCTTATGTTATTGTGACAAAGAATAATTATTTTGTCTTTTGCATAAACTCAATCCGTCTCAGTAATCGTTGAAGATTTGGCCGTCTGTCTTTTGGGACAGGTTTTTGATTGAATAAAGTGTTTTAAGGTGTCCAAAATTCAATAGTTTAATAGTATTTGATAAAAATGTTTGTATTGAAACGACTGTTTAATAGGTTTTTAATGTTTGAATGCTCCTGTTTAACTGTATTACGTTCAACATACTGTAAATATAACGGTTAAATGAGCACAGAGTATTATACTGTCAGCTTTGACTATACAGATGCTATATATATATATATATATAAAAATGGTTACCTATAAATAAACTAAAAATACAAACTGCACAACTGTGAAGATGACTCAAATAGTGCACATGTGCAAAAAGAGAGACATTCAAGCAGCTGGCTGGGAAACGGTGTAGGGTGATTTGCGGTGCACGGGCCTGTAAACATACATATATCAGTCGTATATTACAATCAGTCTTTTGTGGGGATTGTGTGCACGCAGTATCCCACAATAAGTTTGTTTTCCTGTGATTTCCTGTGATCATCTGCCCTTTTACACACGTTTTTGTGCTCTATCGATTTTAAGAGCGTCTGATTTATCGTTTGTTCGGATTATGTTTTAAAGTTGTTAAGTCAAATCAACGATTTTATAAGACATGTTAATTCTTTCTAAAGACTTATACTTCAGACGTGTAGATCTCGCAAAATGGGGGGTTTGTAACATCGACAGGCGAAAGAAGCGTATACTTTGTAAAAAAGCAATGGTAATACGAGTCTTTCTATATAGGGTATCCGAACGTACGTATAACCAAAAGTCTGACGATTTAGAGATCTGTCGCGTATAGACCGTTTTGGGGATCCGTGGCAACCATGTTTGTAGTCTGAGGTATACGCTGGGTATTGTAGTTCGCTGACCTGAAAGGCCTGCAACATTTGTACGACAGCGTTTGTATCTTTGTGAAAACGAAAATATTTGTTAAAATAATTGTTAAAAATGTATAAGAAGAACATGCTTATGCATGGTAAACAGACTTGACGTGTATTATGTCGAAATTGACCGTCCCGTTGTTGCGTCATTTCGTGAAATAGCATAACGATTTGGTTGTGTGTGTGTGTGTGTGTGTGTGTTCTTGAAATCGAATCTTAAGAAAAAAAGTCAGTCAGTCAGTCCTGCAGAACGCTTGTAGTGTTATACGTATGCTTCACGACATATTTCGATGTGTTAGCCAACTCTGCGTGTCTTCATCTAACTGCACGTGTCCAGTATTTTAAACACTGCTAGGTCACACGTATATTTTCTAGTTTCATTGTAGATTTTTAAGTAGGACTTGTAGTTATTTGGTCGTTCAGACCAAAAACATCAAAACCAGCTCAGTTCACGTCCAGTGTTTTACTGCTGTGCTATAACACATTTTCAGCCGCTGACACTCTTAGTGTTAGAATGGTTCGAAATGGTTCCAGGCTTGTTTTAGGCGCGTACACTCGGTCTGTCGGTCTATTTTCACGCGTCATTGTATACATTTTCTACAGTTAAACAGCTCAATGAGCTCTTCCAGGATATATAGCTGCGATGATGCATACATTGAACGCGTTATAGAGTTTCAGCTACATCTGAATGATAAAACCAAGTTATGGATGTTGTTGGCAGATGTGCGCCGTGTGTGCGCAAGAGAGAGTTTGAATAAAAAATGTTTTAGGTTAATGATGTGATTAACTTACAAACATCTCAAACTAAAAACATAACCCTATATTCATTTTGTTCGACATAATTAAAAAGTCGTAAGAAAGTTTTAAAAAAGTTTTATTGTGTTTTGACGAGAAAATCAAATCTGACTTTAAATACAATGTATTTAAACATTGTAAATGTTGACTTGTGTTGAATGTTGAAAAGATGACTTTTTAGACTATTTTTACAGATGTTAAACATCTTAACATATCTGTATCGTCGAGATATGTACAACGCAAATCATTTGACACATCAGTTTGATAAACCTTGTCGAATATTTGCATGTTTCTTACATCAGTTATTTTATCAAAGCTCAGTCGAATAAACCTATATAGATCAGTTGTTGTTTTTATTTTAACGCAATAAAACATGTTGCATTTAACCCCTTAAGGTTAATAACTCAGTTTATTAAGTGAGAAAGAAAGTCTAATCTGTAAAGATTAGTTAAATTAGAGCTTCATGGTTTTAGGTTTTACATTTTGTTAGAATGATATTTGTTAAACAATAGTAATATCATTGTTTAATCATATGTTTATTTTGTGTATGTGTGTCTGTGCTTATGTGCGTGCGTAAATGTTTACATTTACAGCTTATGTTTGCGGCGAGAGGGGTAAAATATATATGAGCGAAAAATAAATAACAAAACTAGATACTCGATTAAGTCAAATTTAACATCAATTTCCTACATCAGAGCTTTTTATTAAAATAAACAACTTTATTTATTTAAGTTTGTATCATCTCATGATTTATCTCATCCTAAATTTCAACTTGAAGTCACATTCACCAGTTCTGTAAACATGACTCCTTTAGTAAATGTATTTTATTTCCTAAAACTTTACCTATTTTTTACATTCAGCAGATGTTTGTCATAAAAACAAGGTTCAATAGGGCATGCATCCTATGACCGGACGGTGAACTGTTCCAGCGTTCGTGTGGGTATGTGTGTGCGTTTACACCTCTGCGCTTTCCTCCAAAACTCATAGACCTGTGTCATAATTGACAAAAATATGTTTTGATATGTTATGTTTTACACATATTTATAATCTTAACACATCTTTATCAGTAAGATATTTGTCGCAAACCGTCAGACACATCACGCGGTTGATAAGTTGGGCTTGTCGAATATTTACATGTTTCTTATACCAGTTATTTAATCAAACCTTAGTAAAATAAACCTATATAGATCGGTTGTTTTTATTTTAATAAAATTAAACATTATGCTGTGAAAAAATAAACATACTTTTAAACACCTCGGCTAATAATACAATTTTAAAGTGAGAAAGAAAGTCTAATATGTTTGTTGTAATGATTATGTGACACATTTGTGCCACGTTGTGTAGGAACCACTTTTGTTGCAAACACATCCATGACTTAATTTTCAGTCTTATTTAGCTCTATTTCATAAAGAAAACCTCTGTAACCACCTTGTATTCAACAGAGGATCGACTGACTGTTTTTAATCTTTGTTTCAGAGATATCAGTGTGATTCTAAGAAGTGTTTCTATTTGTAAAATGTTTGTATGAGACATCATACAAGTCTAAATGTTTAACTCTATAGAGGTTGTTTGTTGTGTGTGTGTGTGTGTGTGTGTGTGTGTGTGTGTGTGTGTGTGTGTGTGTGTGTGTGTGTCATAAGATTGCCAAAAAGCTACGACTAAATAAAGTAAAATAAAACAACTTTTTTTTCCACGTCTTATGACTTGTTTGTTTAAAAGTTAACTATAGTTGTACTAAACTATACTTTTTTTTAAGTGAAATGGTTTACATTTAAATGTATGCATTTACCAGACGCTTTTATCCAAAAACGACTTGCATTCGCTACACATATTTTGTAGGTTGATTGTTGAATATACATAGATTTAGGTTGAATGTTTTACTTTACCTTACTTTAAATCGTGGCTTTGGGGCCCTCCTCGTCCGGATCTAGGGGATGGGACGTAGGCGTGGCCTGCATGGAACCGGATGTCGCCATTCGGAGTTTTGAAACGGAGGCGCGCGGACTTCTCGCCGGTCGCCGTTTGGGACTTTTTCTTTTGTTTAACTTCTTTTTTCTTGACTATCTTTTGTCTCTGAGATTACCTTCTTTTTGGACAACGGCTTGTTTGTTATTTTTCCTTGTTTCCCAGATTTTCTTGTGACCAAAACTTCTGTCTTTTTAAAAGTTAGATTTTTTTATTTTCATTGTCAAACTAACTATTTTTAAATTGTAATGTTACAAACTTCTGACAAACGTATATTTTTAACGGCTTGATATTTATTTTATACCACAGTAAGTAAGGTTACTCTATATTATTTAATGTTAATATTAGTTCAAAAGACTTGTTACAAGAATCTTCTTAACGGCGTTTTTATTCATTTTTAGATGTTGGGTAGATACGTGTTCCTTTAACTCTGTTAAACGTAGTTTTAAATTGTAGTGTTACAAAATGTGTACAAACGCGTCTGATACATTTTATTTATTTTCTCATTTGTAAGATTAGACTAAACCTAGATTTTGATCCGTATCTTAATACTTTCTGAAAAATACACGCATCGCTCATTTACGTGTATATTCGATGCACTTTCTTTATATTAAAACTTGTTAACCTTTTGTTACCTTATCCACATTCAAACCCCTAGTTTTCTTTGGCTTTATTGTTTTCTATTACGAGGTTTAACTCTTATTTGATTTAACGTTACGTCGTCTATTTTTGCAATCTTTTTTAAATGCTATACTCGGACTTTCTTGTTTTGAAGTTTTCCCTTACTTTAACCTCCGGTGTGAGAGGCGAGATGTAGGTTTGGTCTGCCTGGAACAGTATATCTCGCCATTCGGAGTTTTGAAACGGACACGTTGACCGGCACCGTTTGGGGGCTTTTTTCTATTGTTTAAATTTTTCGTTCTGCGAAACGATTGATACACTACAAGCTAGATTTCATTTCAGTAGATATATTTTAACAAACGCGTCTGAGATTACCTTCTTTTTTGGACAACGGCTGAATGTGCATTTGTTATTTTTCCTTGTTTCCCCACCTTTTCATGTGCCACAACTTCTGTCTTCTTAAAAGTTAGATTTTTTATTTTCATTGTTAAACTAACTAGTTTTAAATGGTTTAATTATTATTTTTAATTGTAATTATACTCGGACTTTCTTGTTTTGAAGTTTTTCCGTGACATTGTTGTGTATGAAAAAGTAACTTTAATAAAAAAAACTTTGTCTTTTAACACGGTTTCGCATTTCGATGTCTCCACGCACTCACTCTAACACATTATATAACCCTAGAAGTCTTAAGCGTGTCAAAATATTTTTAGTTTATATCAGATCGTACATTTTAAACGTTATAACGTTTGTAAGATTGACAAAAAACAAAGAGTTAATAGAGTAAAATAAAACAAAACTTTTCCCACGTCTTATGACTTGTTTAAAAGAACAGCTTTTAAAGGAAGGATTTGCATTTATTTATTTAGCAGACACTTTTATCTAAAAAACTAATTGTATTCAAGCTATACATGTTTTAGGTGAAATATATTGAATGGGTTAATTAATTAAGACATGTTAAAAGCCTTATTAAAAATAACTTCTAACATATGATGGTTTAATTCCTTTAAATCGCCGTTTTGGTCCCTCCTCCTCCGGATCTAGGGGGGTGGGACGTAGGCGTGGTCTGGCCCCTGCTGCGTTCGTAGCTCATTTCGAGTTTGGTCGCTGTAGTACACGGACCTATTCACGGAGCTCTCTATACGGACACCGCAGTCTCTTTGTTTAACTTTTCCGTTCAACGAGCGACAGACTTTCTTTTGACTGCGGGCGTTTTAACAAACTTCTGTGAGATTGCCTTTCTTTTTAGATCGTTGGTAAATGTATGAACCTTTTTACCTTTGTTTTTCCTGTCTATTTACACTGATTTCGTATTTTTTCTTTAACTCTGTCGAACTAACTAGTTTAAAATTGTAATGTTACTAGGTTTTAACAAACGCGTCTGACGCATTTTACCTAGTCTATTTACACTGATTTCGTATTTTTCTTTAACTCTGTCGAACTAACTAGTTTAAAATTACATTATCACTAGGTTTTAACGAACGCGTCTGAGATTAACGTTACCTTATTTTTGGACAACGGCTAACGTTATATGTGCGTTTTATTTTTCCTTCGTTTTAACCGCTTTTCCTTGTAACACGCTTCTGTCTATTTACTTTGTCTTTAACTCTGTCGAATTAACTGCTTTTTTTGAATTACAATATCACTAGGTTTTAACAAACGCGTCTGACGCATTTTTATTTATTTTCTCATTTGTAAGATAAGACTAAACCTGGATTTTTATTTGTTTTCTTACACTCCATTTTACCTATTTTTAAACAACACTTTCTGGAAAAAATAGATGTTGTTCATTTTACGTGTATATACGGTGCCTTCACATGTATGTGTATGAAAAAACTTGAATAAAAACTACCCTTTCTTCCTATTTTACACAGTTTCACAATTTATTGTTTAAACACACAAAAACATGTCACAACACATTCCCCCGTATCAGATAACCCACGTGGTCTAAAAAACCCACGTGGTCTAAAAATCCCCACGTGGGGGTAAAACTTAGACGCAAGGGTGGGGGCTGTACAAACAGGTGTCTGGTTTTGGGGGGATATTTTTATGAGGGTAATAAATCACTTTTATGTGACACAAAGCAGCCAACTTTCTCTCTGACATGACTCTTATTTATGAACTCACTTATATATCAGATCCTCATATAGACATCACTCTTATATATGAACTCACTTATATATCAGATACTCATATAGACATCGCTCTTATATATGAACTCACTTATATATCAGATACTCGTATAGACATCACTCTTATATATGAACTCACTTATATATCAGATCCTCATATAGACATCACTCTTATATATGAACTCACTTATATATCAGATACTCATATAGACATCGCTCTTATATATGAACTCCCTTATATATCAGATACTCATATAGACATCGCTCTTATATATGAACTCCCTTATATATCAGATACTCATATAGACGTCAATCTTATATATGAACTCCCTTATATATCAGATCCTCATATAGACATCACTCTTATATATGAACTCACTTATATATCAGATACTCATATAGACATCGCTCGTATATATGAACTCACTTATATATCAGATCCTCATATAGACATCGCTCTTATATATGAACTCACTTATATATCAGATACTCATATAGACATCGCTCTTATATATGAACTCCCTTATATATCAGATACTCATATAGACGTCAATCTTATATATGAACTCCCTTATATATCAGATCCTCATATAGACATCACTCTTATATATGAACTCACTTATATATCAGATACTCATATAGACATCGCTCGTATATATGAACTCACTTATATATCAGATCCTCATATAGACATCGCTCTTATATATGAACTCACTTATATATCAGATCCTCATATAGACATCGCTCTTATATATGAACTCCCTTATATATCAGATACTCATATAGACGTCACTCTTATATATGAACTCACTTATATATCAGATACTCATATAGACATCGCTCTTATATATGAACTCACTTATATTTGAGGAGGTGAGGAGAGTACTTCGACTTGGCCTTGAAGAAAACCTGTCAAAAGATTCATGATTAGTGACTAATTAAACACCCGAAACCCTCGGCCTGACACTCTTTTTATGATTAATTTAACAAAATGTATGATATCATTACATACATACATCATAAATATCCACAGTACACACATATATTATGTAAACACAAACTTTTATGTTGGATGTGATTAATCACGATTAATCGTTTGACAGCACAATTTTTATTTTATTTTCTTAAGTCCCCCTAAAATGTTTTATTTAAATATATATTATTAAAAACCCATTTGCATGTTCGCTGTTCTCTGATGATGGTTCTGATGATATGCAAGTAAACATATATTTCATGCATATATATATATATTAGTGCTGTCAAAATTAACGTGTTAACACAGGCAATTAATTTTTTTAGTTAAATGCATAAAAAATATTTAACGCAATTCAAGCAGGGGCGGAGCTTGGGTTAGAAATATAAGTATAACAAATAAGTATAAAAACAAAATATATATCGTTTTATGCTTATTTGTTATAATTTTACATTTTAAGACTTTATTCATTTTTGGTAAATATTTAATTTTAATTTTAAAATATTTATTTTATTCATTTTTAGCGAGTGTGTTTTTTTATTATTTATTTACATTTAAAATGTTCTTGATTTGTTCATTTTTAGTAAGTGTTTTATTTTACTTTTTTTGTTTTAAAGTAATTGTACATTTGAATTATTTATTTTTATGGTTTTTAATGTTTTTATTAAAAAAATATTTTTTCTTAAAGAATCTGTTAGTTTTAATTTTTATTTAATTTAGCTTTTTTATGTAGTTAAAGGTTTTTATTTATTTTTTATTTAGAGTACATTTTTAGGTATTTTATATGTTTTTAAAACTAACATTTTAGCATTTTGGTAATTTTAATTGTATGTATTATTTTTGTTAATTTAATAAATTATTATTATGAATTTTTCATCTTTTAAATACAATTTTAAAAAAAGTATGATTCATTTATTAATTTACATTTTTTATTAGGAAGATAAATTAAATTTAAGGAGGTGAGTGATCACTTTGAATCAGCTTTGAAGAAAACCTGTCAAAGAAGCATGATTTATCATCATCATCATTACTATTGATTTGCCAAGCAGCACTAATTAAAGACTGTAAATGTTGGCTTTATGACGTCTCTCCTGTTTAATGAATGAACAGAGGGACTGGACTGCTGAAGCTGATATCAGACGTACTGTACTCGATCATGATGCAGACCTCAATGTAGGTCACTCACACGTGTGCGAACACCAGCAGAACCAGCATCACTCTCAGCAATCATGTTCACTCAACTCTATTCCTAGAAGAATACAACTACAACAAACATGCTGAAGTATATTTAAACTCCGGATTTGTATTATTAGATATTTAATTATGTAGTGGACAACTAAAGGAAATCATATTAGTAACTGATCAAAATATTTCCATTTTACATTTTTATAATTTCATTTTGAATATTTTATTTATAATTTATCAGTATTTTTGTTTAATAAATCAGTATTTATGTTTAATAAATCAGTACTTTTATTAATCAGTAATTAATAAAAGTTATTTATTAATTGTTTAACATTTTTTGAATTTCATTTTCAGTATTTTATTTATTTAAAAAAATATTTATATTTTTTATAATTTCATTGTCAGTATTTTTTTTTTTTTTTAATTATAGCATTTTTCCCCATTTTTATAATTCCGTTTTCAGTATTTTGTTTGTAAAAAAAAAAAAAAATCCCATTTTTATAATTTAAATTTCAGTATTTTATTTATTAAAACTATTATTTAATTTGTTTATAATTTCATTTTCAGTATTTCATTTATTTAAAAAAAAAATTAAAACAATTTAAATGTTATTTTCAGTATTTAATTTAATAAAATAAATATTGATATTTTTTATAATTTTTTATAGTTTTCAGTATTTTGTCTATTTAAAAAATATTTAAAAATTCCCATTTTTTATTTCGTTTTCAGTATTTTGTTTATTTAAAAAATATTTATAAAATGCCAATTTTTATAATTAAATTTTCAGTATTTTATTTAATAAAAAAAATATTGATATTTTTTATAATTTCGTTTTCAGTATTTTGTCTATTTAAAAAAAGAAAATCCAATTTTTTATTTCGTTTTCAGTATTTTGTTTATTTTAAAAAATATTAATAAAATCCACATTTTTATAATTTCATTTTCAGTATTTTACTTATTTACAAAAAATGTTTTTTTAATTATTTCATTTTCAGTATTTTATTTAATAAAAAAATATTGATATTTTTTATAATTTCGTTTTCAGTATTTTTGTCTATTTAAAAAATATAAAAAAATCCAATTTTTTTATTTAGTTTTCAGTATTTTGTTTATTTTAAAATATTTAAAAATGTAAATTTCATTTTCAGTATTGTAGTTATTTTAACAATAATTTCAATTTGACATTTTAATTGTAGTTCAGGTTTTCCTCTCCGACTCCCATGCAGCCGCGGCTCACCTGCGCGCAGTAGAGGTTCATGAGGCTGAGCGTGAAGAACTGCAGGCAGACGGGGAAGCAGTAGAGCAGCCAGAAGGAGAATGGTCCGAGCGCGTTGGCCGTCACGCAGTCTCTGAAGTAGAAGGAGAAGAGCAGCGCTCGCAGAGCCGCCCACAGCAGGCACAGGAACAGGAACGCCGTCTGGTAGCTGAAGCGCTTGTGTCTGTAGCGCAGCACCAGCCACAGCTGAGCGTAGATGAAGCAGAACAGCAGCGAGTAGAAGACGGTGTAGGCCAGCGTCAGGCCCAGCTTGACGAAGGGAGGGATGCTGGGGCTGAGCGTCGGAGGAGACAGAGAGGCGTTCGCTCCGGACGATCCCTGCATGTCTGCGTCTGTCATTACCTTCCCATCAGCTTCACCGTCTGCAGTCGTGAGGAGAGGATGGAGCTCGTGATCAGGATCCGGAGGAGCTGATTGGCTCTGGGGTGTGAGGAGAGGGAGAGAGAGAGAGACGGACACAGAGGGAGAGAGAGGGAGAGAGAGAGAGAGAGAGAGAGAGAGAGAGAGAGAGAGAGAGAGAGAGAGAGAGAGAGAGAGAGAGAGAGAGAGGAGAGAGAGAGAGAGAGAGAGAGAGAGAGAGAGAGAGAGAGAGAGAGAGAGAGAGAGAGAGAGAGAGAGTGTGAGAGAGAGAGAGAGAGAGAGAGAGAGAGAGAGCGAGAGAGAGAGAGAGAGCGAGAGAGAGAGAGAGAGAGAGAGAGAGAGAGAGAGAGAGAGAGAGAGAGAGAGAGAGAGAGAGAGAGAGAGAGAGAGAGAGAGAGAGAGAGAGAGAGAGAGAGAGAGAGAGGAGGGAGGGGGGTTGGGAGGGGTTCGGGTTTATCCTCTTCAGGAATAGAATGCAATTGAGTTTATTATACATATGTGACCCTAGAGCACAAAACCAGTCATATGGGTCAATATATTTGAAACTGAGATTTATTCATCTTCTGAAAGCTGAATAATAAGCTTTCATTTATGTATGGTTTAATATGATAAACACTGAAAGACTCCAAATATAACATCATACACATGTGAAATATGAAAATGGGAAATAAATATATTTTTTAATAAATAAAAATTAAAGCACTAAAAATGAATAGCTAACAATTAATAAAACGTCAAATAAATGTGTTTATTTGTTATTTAAAAATATATATATATATATAACATTTGAAATTAAATTAAATGTAACTTTTAAAATTACATTAAATTAATTATCTAAACAAATAATAAAACATATCAAGTTAAATTAAATTGAACTCTTGAAATTGAACTTTTAAAATAAATTAAAATGAATAAATACTAAAAATTTAACATTTAAAATTAAATTAAATTAAACTTTAAAAAATGCAAATGTAAAATACAATACAAAAATGTATTAAATCATGAAAATGTTCAATTCAAATAATGTTAAAATAAATATTTAAAGTTAAATTAAATGTAACACTTGAAATTTTACTTTTAAAATAAATGAAAATGAAATGAAATGAATAAAATACTAAAAATGTAACATTTAAAATTAAATTCAATTAAACTTTAAAAAATGCAAATAATACAATACAAGAATTAATAAAATAATGAACATATTCAATTCAAATAATGTTAAAATAAACATTAAAAAAAAAATCAATTCAAACAATGTTAAAATAAACATTTAAAGAAATGATTAAATCATGAAAATGTACAATAATATACATCAAAATATTTTAGGACAATTAAGATGAAAATAAATACTACCTGATCTACACCTACCTGCTCCTGACCTATTAATACTATACAATTAATATCAGTATTTATGTTACATTATGTAAAAATATGAGAATGACTCATAACTCATGAAGATAATGATAATAAATGATCAATGCATAAATAAATAAATACATTTATTAATAAAGGCAGCACACAAATATTTCCAGGATCTATAAATACTATATAATTTCTGTGTTTTTGGTACATTACAAAATGAGATGAGAGTGACTTATAATTGACTTATAATTTATAACAAAAAATCAATAAAAAAACATAATAGTCCTAAAATGTTCCTAAAATCAGCATAAAACCAGTTAAATATATTAAACAATTTCTGTTATATTTTTTTATTACATTACATAATACGATGAGAATGACTTGTAACTGTCTTAAACATAATGATAAAAAAATATCAATGCAAAAAATCAAATAAAATTTGTGGTCGTAAAATATGATCACTTTTCTTTATACAAAATGCGTGTATATTTCTTTAGTTTTCGTGTGTAATGTAATTGGTTTAGTTTGTCACCACCAGAAGGCGATAATACAACACCAAGAAGATTATGTGAAATCTGTGACTGCAGACCTTAACAAGAGCTCTGTTATCACCTCTGTGAACAGATATATATACGAGTGTTAGTAAACGCAGATGTTACTGGTGCAGCGTCAGAGCAGTTACTGAAGCTTTACCTCAGCAGAACACGAGCTGTTGTGCGGTCTGCAGATGTGTGCTTGTGAAACATAAGTGCACCTGTGCAGAGAAACACATGACAGAGCTTTGCAGAACTGGAGCGTATCAAACAGTGCCCTAGAAATGATTTTCAGAAAAACACACTTGTGTTCAGTGACGGGGAAAGTTACTTTTAAAAGTAGTGCGTTACAATATTGCTTTACTCTCTAGAAAAGTAACTAATTACGTTACTTAGTTACTTTTTATGGAAAGTAATGCGTTACGTTACTTTTGTGTTACTTTTTAAATATGAGCAGGGCTTGATTGTTTGTTTTTAATACAAGAAGTTATATTTATAGCGAATATAAAAGCCTTTCACACCAGAAAGTGTAATGAATAAACCTCAGACTGAAGGACGAGTAAATCACGTCTGTACAGAAGAACACAGGAGAAGTTCAACACTCTTCAGCAATAAAAACAATATTAGTTTATCTAAAGTAATTTTTGGTTATTAATATGATTGAACTGATCATCAAAGGTCAGCAGCAAACACATCGGTTAATAAAATGAGATTAGATATATTTGTGTTGTTTAACATATTTAATTATTGCAGGTTTGTGTCATATTCTGAGTTTCATTTCACTGTTTTAATTCATTTTGATGAATACTGAATCTGTTTTATGCTAGTGGGATGAATTAATACACATTCATATTTAATCTAGATTAGATCTACAGTAAGATCATGTTCACACGGCGCACTCAGTCAATAAATGGAGAAAATAACTCAGATATTTTCTAGTAAATTAAAAAGTAATGCGTTACTTTACTAGTTACTTGAAAAAAGTGATATTATTACGTAACTCGCGTTACTTGTAATGCGTTACCCCCCCGACACTGGTTAGCGCACACCTGGAGAAGTGGATACACACACACACACACACACACAGCAGTGATCATGTATAATTGTGTATGCGGGGCTTGATTCTTTGTCATGTTGCTTTTTCTATTTTGAAGCTGTTTGAGCATCACAGACAAACTAATTTCCCTTTTATAAAGACAAAGCCTTTTAAGGAAGCAAAATATAAAAATGGATGCAGATATTTAGGCCAAAGTGGGTGAAGATAAAAATCGGTGTCATTATTTTATCTTTGTTATTAAAAAATTAGAACAAATATACACATTACAAATACACATAATATACAAATAA
Organism: Schizopygopsis malacanthus; assembly: GCA_027474115.1. NCBI lineage: Eukaryota > Metazoa > Chordata > Actinopteri > Cypriniformes > Cyprinidae > Schizopygopsis > Schizopygopsis malacanthus. The sequence continues at coordinate 59,608 of JAPDDM010000298.1, forward strand.
AATAAACCGTGTTTTAGTTTCAGGTACAATAGGTGTATTTAGCAGAGCATTCAAGAAACTGCATGAACAAATATACAAATAAAACACTATATAGATTGATTCCTATTAAAGAAACTGTATTAAAGTTTTTCAGTCAAGACTGTGTTCGGGAATCATTTGAGTCAGTTCGGGACCGCGGAGTGCGAATCATTTGAGTCAGTTCGGGACCGCGGAGCGCGAATCATTTGAGTCAGTTCGGGACCGCGGAGCGCGAATCATTTGAGTCAGTTCGGGACCGCGGAGCGCGAATCATTTGAGTCAGTTCGGGACCGCAGAGCGCGAATCATTTGAGTCAGATCGGGACCGCGGAGCGCGAATCATTTGAGTCAGTTCGGGACCGCGGAGCGCGAATCATTTGAGTCAGTTCGGGACTGCGGAGCGCGAATCATTTGAGTCATTTCGGGACCGCGGAGCGCGAATCATTTGAGTCATTTCGGGACCGCGGAGCGCGAATCGCGAATCATTTGAGTCAGTTCGGGACCGCAGAGCGCGAATCATTTGAATCAATTGAGTCAGTTCGGGACCGCGGAGCGCGAATCGCGAATCATTTGAGTCAGTTCGGGACCGCAGAGCGCGAATCATTTGAATCAATTTGGGACCGCGGAGCGCGAATCGCGAATCATTTGAATCAATTTGGGACCGCGGAGCGCGAATCGCGAATCATTTGAATCAATTTGGGACCGCGGAGCGCGAATCGCGAATCATTTGAATCATTTCGGGACCGCGGAGCGCGAATCATTTGAATCATTTCGGGAGCGCGAATCGCGAATCATTTGAATCAATTGAGTCAGTTCGGGACCTCGGAGCGCAAATCATTTGAATCATTTCGGGACCGCGGAGCGCGAATCGCGAATCATTTGAGTCAGTTCGGGACCGCGGAGCGCGAATCATTTGAGTCAGTTCGGGACCGCGGAGCGCGAATCGCGAATCATTTGAGTCAGTTCGGGACCGCGGAGCGCGAATCGCTGTATGTTTTGCTGTATGACGTCAGAGTGAACGCTCGTGAGTGCAGCATTAGAGCAGCTCGTGATCAGATAACACACAGAGTCGTGAAGGGTTCATTAGGAGCTTGTTGTTGGTCTTCTTTAAGCGTGTTGTATTTGCTGTTCTTGCAGTCAGTGTTATATTCCAGCACTAATGAAGCGTGTGTCTGTCGCGTTCTGATCTTCATGCTCATCTTAAACGGTATTTCTGGAGCTCAGTTGCTTTGGTCTGTTTTTATAAGCACAAAAAAATATTGTCTTATATATACTTGTTTGATTATGAATGTAGCCTGCCTGGGATACAGAGCCCCCCCCCCCCCCCCTTGTGCACGCCACATCAGTTACTAAATGAAAAGTTGCACTACTTATTACATTTTAAGTAAGGTAACTTGCAATCTGTAACCTTCCCAACACTGTAAATGGCCATAGCTCTTATTTGTGTCAATGTAACGTTAGAGTCTTATAAGTCGCTGTTACTATGGTTACTCCTCAGGTGAACGCGATTTTAGCGCCAGATAAAAATACATAGAGTTTAGCATGGGCACTTAAGAGCACCCCCACCCTAACTTTTGTCCTGAGGGTTTTGTATCAGGGTCAATGATTTCCGAGACTCCTCCATGAACTCCTCCTTCGTGAACTCTCTCTCTCTCTCTCTCTCTCTCTCTTTCTCTCTCTCTCTCTCTCTCTCTCTCTCTCTCTCTCTCTCTCTCTCTCACACACACACCTCTCGAGTGCTGACCGGAGCTCTGTCGGACAATACTCGCACATAGAGTTGTGTGTAGAATGGCTCTTCTGCGCGGTGCTGGGCTTCTGGCTCTGCTGGTGTCGGTCCAGTGTCTGAGCCGGGAGCAGCTCTTCGATTACGGGATCCGGTTTGGCGACCAGATTCTGGATTCGGGAACCGATTCGGTTCGAGAGCTCGCGCTGGAGCGAACGCTCTTCTTCTTCAAAGGAACGTTCGACAAAGTTTACGTAAGTCACTTTCACAATTCATTTGATTTTCTATTTGCGCCAAGCGAAATATGAATAGGCTTATTTATCCTAATATTTCCATTGATTGTAGAAACTAGTGTAGACCGATTATTCATAAAGTTTAAAACGACATCTGAATGAATGAATGTAGTGAAATCGTACGAGATCCGAGAGGAAACACGCCTTTCTATAAGCGTCTTATTGGTGATTATGTTTTGCTAAAATACTTTATTGATCAAAGAAGCAAACGTGTTCTCAGAAGTCATCTGATGATTAAAGCACTGGGGAGAGACACACATGTACTCTAGGTGTCTGTCCTGATGTGGTTCTCTTATAAACGTGCTCATTATTCTTGATGTTTAGGTTTTGGAGGTTGATCAGAGATCTGTAGCTTTCTATAACTCTCTGTTTAACCAAATGCAATTGCTTACTTGCTTATGTTTTTGTATATTACACTCTTAAAATAAAGGTGTATTGGCATTAAATGGTTCCATGGCTCCATCTGAATTTTATTTTTTATTTTTTTAAACAATTACAATGTTCTTTTTGGGATCCAGAATTGGTAGTTTTCTCACTTTGCTGCATAAACCCTTTATTTGTATGATATTTTCAATCACTGAGATGGTTATTCTCCAGCATATAGTCTCCTTTTCTCATCTGTTAACACTCAGACATGAACTTATGTTGTTCCAGCAGTGACATTGTTGGTTGATTTGAATGATGTCATTGTTTAATAATCATCTAACTGCGATGTACAACATGTTTACGATGTTTCTCAGTTAGGTTCATTTGGAAGCGTTGACCAGAATGACTGATATTCAGGAAAGCCTCCAGCTTATGAAGACATAGATCTGCCAAAGCTGTTGTATATACTATCTGTCCAGTGATATCTCATAACTTCCTCTCGGGAAGACATTTTCCATACGGCCTGTCCTCTGATAGCCAATGAATCCCTCCTTATGTGGGACGATCCACAGAGCTCATGGGATTGTGACCGGATCAGAAACACTGGCTCTTAGACACAGTTCTTTTGTCCATCTCTGGGTCGACAGAAGTGCCATTGTGTGTTTCCTTCTGGTTTAGTCTCCATGCATCGTTGGTGTTTTGCCGGAGGCTTCGGTGTAGATCTGTGCTGACTCCAGCCCAGAGGTTTATATAAGCACTTCCTCGCGTCCTGCTGTGGTCCATTCAGTTCTAACAGCATTTACATTCCTGATGGACCGTCTTCAACAAAGGCTGCCATGTTTACCTGTTTGAACACAATGAAGAAGTAGGAGGAGCTCTCATTCCCATGGGAACCTCTTTAAGTTCAGGATTGTGAGGTTCAGCTGGTTCTCCTCTAGATCTTGGGTTTAGATCGGACATCAAGACTAAAGATGGAGGAAGTGTTCTGACTTTCTAGCAGCTACCTGTTTATATGACTTTGAGATGGGAAATAAGACCGAGATCATTGCCATGATTTAAGACATTTTCAATCAAAATCTGAAACGTGAAACAAGTAATTTTCCACCAAAACAAAAGTAATTTTAAACAAAAACCTTTACCATGAAATAATTCATTTTCAATTTTTTTTTACCAAGAAATAAGTAATTTTCAACCAAAGTATTCACAGACACAAGTCATTTTAAACTAAAATCTTTACCATTAAATAATTAATTCTCAGCCAAAATATTTACCATTAATAATTCACGTTCAACTGAAATCTTTACCATGAATTAAATAATTTGTTAACCAAAATATTCACTATGACAAATATTTTCCAACTAAATTTTTTTACCATAAATCATACATTTTCAACCGAAATCTTTACCATGAAATAATTCATTTAAAAAATATATATTTAACCAAGAAATAAGTAATTTTCAACTAAAGTATTCACAGACACGTCAACTAAAATCTTTACCATTAAATAGTTCATACATTTTTTTTTTTTACTAATAAATGAGTCATTTTAAATCAAAATCTTTACCATGATATAAATAATTTGTTAATCAAAATATGCACTATGACACAAATATTTTTCAACTAAAACTTTTACCATAAATCATACATTTTCAACCAAAATCTTTACCATTAAATAATTCATTTAAAAAAAATGGTTTACCAAAAAATGAGTAACGTTCAACCAAAACATTCACTATGAAAAAATAAATTTTAAACAAAAATCTTTACCATTAAATTATTCATTTTCAACCAAAATCTTTAACATTAAATAATTCATTAAAAAAAATGTTTACCAAGAAATAAGTGATTTTTAACCAAAATATTCACAGACACAAGTCATTTTAAACTAAAATCTTTAATTTTAAATAATTAATTTTCAACTGAAATCTTTACCATGATATAAATAATTTGTTAACCAAAATATTCACTATGACACACATATTTTTCAACTAAAAATTTTACCATAAATCATATATTTTCATCCAAAATCTTTTACCATGAAATAATTAATTTAAAAAAAAAAATGTTTTACCAAGAAATAAGTGATTTTCAACTAAAATATTCACAGACACAAATCATTTTAAACTAAAATCAAAAACTTCTAATTAAAATCAAAGCCATACCTTATATTTCTCAACACCGTCACTTAAATGGCTTCTACTTAAATTAGGAAAATGAACATTAATCACACCAAATGTAAAGTCTCTTCCTCAATCCCTCTAGCGCCACCAACTGTCCAAATTTGCCCTCGAGTTCATGCTAAAGACTCTTTAACTCTAAGGGCTTTTGTTGCATCATATCGCCCAGGCATTATTGACATGACTTCCTATAAAGCTGCTTTGAAACGATGCATATTGTGCAATGAAAATAAATGAGCCTTGACTTTTCCAGCTCTTGCCGTAGAGGATTGTGCTGATAGCATGCAGGGCTTTACCAGTCTATAGGATTTAATTTCCGTTTGGGATTTCCTCTCAGGAGTTCGAGGTTTCTTTTTAACCCCTGCGGTCTGGGTCGAGGCTGTGTTACTCGTCCAGGTGGTTTTGATATCTCCTGAGACGATGCATGTGAGGAGCATCTGCAAGGGCTCCTGGGGGTCGATCGTGGGGTCAGCGCAATCAATCTCCATCTTCCATAAAGCCAAGAGTCATCATTGACTACACGCGCATGAATAATTACATTATTTCCAATAATCACAGTAAGGACTTAATCGCATTATGATGTTTACGAGCAAAGCTTTACACGTAATTTCCATTATTCGTATTATTCCCCACTGCACAGCACAAATGATGGACTCATAAAGAGCAGGTGTGTGTTTGCTGGCCGCTATTTTTATTTATTTGCGTCTGATGCATAATGTTTGTGTGTATTGCACGCTTTCTCAGCGTCATAGAAATGTGATTGAATTTGTTTGCATACCGTCGCGTTCTCGTCGTTTCTGGACGAGGCTAAGGAACAGAGATTGGTGGCAGCGACCCAGAAATGCAATGCTTTCTTCCCCTCCATCGTTTCTAATCTGTGTATTACTACAGGTGCGCGTCCCGTCATTCATGTACAGCACGAGCGCATGCGCACTTTAGTCAGAGCGGCAATACTGCGATTAAGGTGTTTACATGCATGCATATTTCCATTAAAATCGGTGTCTGTGTTAATATGATTATGCTTGCATTATTTAAATTGAGGTATTGCGTTTACATGAGGTAAAGATTAATCGTAATATTGTCAAAATCTGATTATAATCGCATTAAGAGGGTGCATTGTTCATTTCTGTAGCGATGTAAAGACGAGCTGAAGTTACGCAGTGGATCTCATCCGTTATGACTCTAAAACCCTTCATTGTTCACAACAACATTGAAGAGACAATACATCTAGTTTCTGCTAATTAATTAAAAATCACGATTTTTTAATTTTAGGAGCTTCAAGGATCCTGGTATTTCTATCTTACATGACATTTTTCCAGTTGTTTGTGATTTACTGGATAGTAATACAGTACAATACAATACATACAGATCATTTTCTAACATAAACGTTGCACTATGTAAAGGATATGCAATGGTTTTGTCGTGCAATAGGCAAAAATATCTTTTTTTTATGATTAGATGCAAAATTTATTATTGCTATATGCAAGAAAATGCTAGTTTATTATTGGAAAATTGCAAGTTTTTGTCTTGCAATATGCAATATTCACTGCTGGGCTGGAGCTATCAACTAAATAATTAGATTTCAGTAATTAATTGATTAAATCATTTTGATATCACGATTTCAGAAGCTTTAAGAGCTGAATGTTCTTCAGGAATCACAGTCTTTTTACATTTGCATGATTGTCCAGTCATTTGTTATTTACCGGATAAGGATATTGCTCTTTAACAAATATGTTTTGCTCACACTGAATAAAATTAGATGTAGAAACTATTTTTACTCCACAAATAATTGCAAAGAAAAACTGCATACGAAGCAAACATGACATTTTGAAGTAGAAAGACTGAAATGGTGTTAATAATACTCTCTGTATTATAATTATACAAATTTTAAAAACATTTCAATCACTTTTCCAAGTCTCACTTTTAAAAAATGAATCTTTTCAGAGACAAAAGAGTTGAGTGGGTGATTTCAAATCAGAAATATCTTTATTTTTAGCTTTCTTTAATGCATATTTTAAGTCATTTTAGTAATCTGTCCCTCTTTTTGAGAACCGCTGGCTTAGAGGTTTGTTCATAACATGAGCTTTAGTAATAGTTGTGCTTAACTCCAAATAATAGCAGACGTTTGAGGGAAATCTGTTGTGTAGTGTGAGACTTGTGTGAATTATTCTGACCCCTGACGAAGCTGCGAATGACCCGAGAAAAGCGTGTTAACCCTTTAAACATTTGTTTCAGCTGCTGGAGTCAATAGCTGCTCTTGCAGATCCATGCATCTCTTCAGGATAAAAGCACAGTTATCAGGGTTTCTCTGGCGCTTGAATGGTGCTTCGTTTGATTGAAATGGTTTCAAGCTAAAGTAGACACAACTTGTGTTGTAATAGCTGTATTTCCAGACTCATGCATGTTGGTTTAGTGATTCAACAAGCAGCAGACGTCAAAGACAGATCGTGGGGGTTTGATTTGATCACTTTGGTGTGAAGGACGTTCAAGATCTGGCCATTACTGCTTGATCTTTGAGCTTTAAACCCACTGTAAGCAGTGAGGAATTGGAGGAGACCTTCTTCTCACATGCTTTGCGGCTCCCTGCCGTTTGACTTAAGTAGTTGCCAGAAACTCGTTAAAGGAAAGCTTTTACACACACGAACATGGAGAGTTTAAATGGCACAACACCTTTTGAAGTGTGAAGGCATCGGACTGTAACGAGCAGCATCTCTATTAGGAAAGAAAGACCGCTGTCAGGTATGATGATGCTGTGTCTGTTCCTGCAGAAAACACATCTAATAATGTGCAGTTTTTCAGAGCAGACTAAAGAGTTAAAAGAACAGCTAAACGAGTCACGAGACATTGATTCTCACTCGTATGAATCATTACTAAACAAAACAAAAATGTATGCTTGCTATTATAAACCACAACAGTTATAAGAAAAACATGTTAGATTTTGCAGTTGTTTACAAGCAGGGCTGTTTCTATGCTTTATTGATACTTTCATTGATTTCGGCCGGAAACGGTTACTGTGAACATTGCTTTTGTGCATTAAGACGTTTTATTGCAATATTGCAAGAACATGCAACATTTTGTATTGCAATATGCAAGAATATGCAACTTTTTTATTGCTATATGCAAGAACATGCAACATTTTGTATTGCAATATGCAAGAATATGCAACTTTTTTATTGCTATATGCAAGAACATGCAACATTTTGTATTGCAATATGCAAGAATATGCAACTTTTTTATTGCTATATGCAATACTATGCAACATTATGCAAAGTTTTTATTGCAATATGCAAGAATATGCAACATTTTTTATTGCAATA
>JAPDDM010000298.1:72500-82500 GCA_027474115.1 Schizopygopsis malacanthus
TAATAAGGGGCACTTTAAAGGGATAGTTCACCCAAAAATGAAAATCCTGTCACTAATTACTCCCCCTCATGTCGTTCCAAACCCGTAAGACCTTCAGAACACAAATTAAGATATTTTTGATTAGATCTGAGAGCTCTCTGACCCTCCGTAGACAGCAACACAACTGCAAAAAATTGTATGCAAACATGTAAATTGCACATAATGCAGTTTTTAACTTCTCATAGGCTTGTCCATTGCTGTTAAAAACATTAAAAACACAATTCCGTCGATATGCTCCTTTGTTGTGTGTTTGTGGCGCGGCATGGCACCTTCACGATGATGTCACGGCAGTAGAGGCGGCACAACTCTAACGACACGTGAATAATCCCGCCCACTCTAAAGCGGTACTAAACGGCAGTGGAAACGCAAACCGACCCGTGCCGTGCCGAACCGAGTCGTACCACGCAGTGGAAAAGCGCAATAAGTGTTTAAAACCGTTCAGTTTCCAGCATCCAGTAATATAACCACACATGTCTTGTGGAGCGCATTCAGAGTATGAATTAGTTTGTAATAGTAACTGTTTGGAAACGGAGCGTAAGTGTGGATTTATGTATGAATATGTGTACTGTTACACCCCTGAATCATATCCAGCTGAGCAACTCTGAATTGTGTGTCCGTATCAAATGTTGCTTTGTGTTTCTCGGCAGTGTTTTCTTATAACTACGAGACGTGCTCCAGTAATAAGCACAAGTGCTCTGTGTTCGCCGACTGCAGAGATTACGCCGCTGGGTTCTGCTGTCGCTGCAAACCCGGTTACTACGGTAACGGCAAGGACTGCGTCGCCGAAGGTGAGTTTACATCGCACGCAGGGTTATTATCGCTTAATAAAAATACATGAAACAATATAATATTACAAATGTGTAACTTGAAAGAAAATACAAGTGAACTGAAATAAATTATAAAATATTTTATGTCAGTTCTTTGCCAGGGCAACATTTTTATAATTTTTGTTTTGTTTTGAAGCAATAAAATATCTAAAGCTAAAACTGAAATAAAAAAAAATTATAAAAAAAAAAAAAAAAACTGAGCGAAATCAGTTAAACTTGAACAAAAATAAAAATAAAAATAATTCAAAATATTAATAAAAATGATAATAGTATATTTTAATGATATTTAAATAATACTGGGTCACATCATATTTAACATACATTATTATCAGGATATTAATTGTTTAGTTTGCAATAGAGTTATTATAGTTAACTAAAAATAAAAGCAAAAAAACGTGTTTGTTATTGAAATACGATAAACATTAACTGAAATAAAATTAAATAAGCTATAAAATATATTTTAAAGATGTATATTATTTCAGTTCTTTGCCAGGGAAACATTTATCATTTTTGTTTAATTGAAGCAATAAAATATCTAAAAATAAAACAAATTATTTAGATTATGATTATTCATTAGAGATTAAAAAAAAACACACTGCAATATCAGTTAAACTTGAACTAAAAATAAAATAAAAAATAAAAATAATTCAAAATATTAATAAAAATGATAGTAGTGTATTTTATTTATATTTAAATAATACTGGGTCACATCATATTTAACATACATTATTATCAGGATATGTATTGTTTAGTTTGCAATAGAGTTATTATAGTTAACTAAAAATAAAAGCATAAAAACGTGTTTGTTATTGAAATACGATAAACATGAACTAAAAATTAAATTAAACAAAATAAAAAAAAGTTAAAACGTATTTTATTTCTGCTAGTTTTCAGGGCTAACTAAAGCTCAAACTAGTTTTTTAAGTTTAGTTAATTGATATAAATGTTAACTGAAATAAAATCAAGTAATATATATATTTATTATTTATTTTTTTAAATTGAATAAATAAATAAAACTACATAGACATATATGTCTATACATGTCTAAAGAAACTAATGGTAATAAAATGGACAAAATACTGCTAAAACTTAATTAAAATGAAAACAGAAAATATTAAAATAAAAACAAATTAATAATATGAATTCTACACGTCTATAGCGTTTATTAATGTTTATTTTGTTTAATTTTGCATCATTTTATTTTATTGTTTGAGTCATAGTTAATTTAGTGCATCAAGTTAAACTAAATAAACATTATTAATGTTGCTTTGACACCAGTTTAAATATTTTTTATTTAAGTTAACATTTATTTTATGAAATAATAATGAAAGAGTTGTGTAAAGTTTTTAGTTATAGTTTAATGATAATAACTCTGATCCCAAGTAATACTGTGTGTTTGGCTGTATTATATACATGTGCTTCATCCATTCTTACTAAACAATAATTCCATAAATATCACATTAGTGTGTATATGTGTGTGTTTGTGTGCACCTGCCTAGTGACTGCAGATGTTAATTATCAATGCTGCTATAATCCGGTCTGATTACAATCTGTATGATTACAAATGTTCATTAACATGCATCGTCCCTATCAAAAATTATAAATCTTAATAATAATAATTCCATAAATATCACATTAGTTTGTATATGAATTTGAGTTTGTGTGTTTGTGTGCACCTGCCTAGGGACTTCGGATGTTATTTAACATGTATCGTCCCTATCAAAAATAATAAATAATAATAATAATTCCATAAATATCACATTAGTTTGTATATGAATTTGAGTTTGTGTGTTTGTGTGCACCTGCCTAGGGACTTCGGATGTTATTTAACATGCATTGTACCTATCAAAAATAATAATAATACTTCCATAAATATCACATCTCTCCCGCCTGTCCAGGCAAGCCTCAGAGGATGAACGGGAAGGTCAACGGCAGGGTTTATGTCGGGGACGCTTCGTCTCCTGTGGAGTTTTCTAACAACGACCTGCACTCGTATGTGGTGACTAACGACGGTCGGGCGTATATCGCGGTCAGCAGCATCCCGGCGAGTGTCGGTCCGTCTCTGCAGCCGCTGCCCGCTCTGGGCGAGACCATCGGCTGGGCCTTCGCTCTGGAGCAGCCCGACTTCCAGAACGGCTTCAGCATCATCGGTGAGACCTGAACATTTATTACAGTGCTGCTGTCAAACCAGTAATCGCATACAAAATAAACGTTTTTATTTACATAATACATGTGTGTGTGTTTGTTATGCATATGTAAATATACACACATGCATGTATATATATTTAAGACAAATGTGTTATGTTTATATATTAAATATATATGATATAATTTATATAAATATATGCATGTAAATATTTTCTAAATATATGCAAATATACAAACCAAATAAGAACACAAGACACACAATTATAAAATGAACATTAATAATAATTACAATAATATTATTAACCTAACAACAACAATAATAGTAAAAAATTATAACTATAAAAAATTATTAATGATAATAATATTGTTCAAATTTAGTTAATGTTATTCAACTAATTATAATAATAATAATAATATGAAGTAGAAAATAAGAAAAAATGTCATGAATATTTGTAATTATTAAAATTATTAATGGTAGCAATATTAATAACGTTGTTGATATTATTAACCTAATATTAATAAAAAATACAATATTGTTAAATTAAATTATTATTATTAACAACAATAACAAATCAATAATATAACAAATATTCTGAAATACAAAAATATATTAATATAATGTTAATATAATAATAATAATAATTAATAATGATAAAGCAGTAGCTGGAAGCAAAAACTCATTTTATGACAATATTGTTTCATGGTTGGAAATCTTTTTTTAGAGACAAAGAGGTAACTGTATAAACATAAGCCAATTTTATTTTAAACAACATAATTATTAGTGCTGTCAAACAATTAATCGCATCCAAAATTATTTTTGTTTACATAATATATGTGTGTGTTCTGTGTATATTTATCATGTATATACACGCACAGTTGAAGTCAAAAGTTTACACACACCTTGCAGAATCTGCAAAATGTTGATTATTTTACCAATCATTTAGATTATTTAGCCCCTTGTTTGTCCTGAACAGTTAAACTGTCTGCTGTTCTTCAGAAAATCCTTCAGCTCACACAAATTCTTTGGTTTTCCAGCATTTTAGTGTATTTAACACCTTTCCAGCTACGACTGTATGATTTTGAGATCCATCTTTCCACACCGAGGACGACTGAGGGACTCATATACAACTATTACAGAAGATTCAAACACTCTCTGATGCTCCAGAAGGAGAAAACATGCATTAAGAACCGGGGCGTGAAAACTTTTGAATTTGAAGATTAGGGTAAATTTAACTTATTTTGTCTTCTGGAAAACCTGTAAGTAACTTCTGAGGGGCAGTACTAAATGAAAAAATATGATATTCAAGCAAAACAAGAAAAATATACACATCTTCATTCTGTTCAAAAGTTTTCACGCCCCGGCGCTTAATGTATGGTTTCTCCTTCTGGAGCATCAGTGAGTGTTTCAATCTTCTGGAATATAAACTTTAAAATATATTTTTCTTAAATATATACATGCATATATTTGTAATGATATATACATAATAAATATACACAGCACACAGACATATATTATGCAAACAAAAACTTTTATTTTGGATGCAATTAATCGTTTGACAGCACTAGTAAAAATTTAATTAGTAGAACACTGTAAAACACGTTTTTAAATAACGTTATAATGAAAAAGGACATTTCAACATTCTTCGAATATTAAAAAAGCGTTCAAATAACCGTATATTTTGGGTGAACATATAGTTAGTAGAACATGATAAGGAACGTCATAATGATCTGGACATGTCGATGTTTTAGAAACGGTTTAAAACACTCGCCCGGGCGGTTGTCTCCGCAGGAGGGGTTTTCACGCGGCAGGCCGAGGTGGTCTTCCAGCCCGGGAACGAGCGGCTGAACATCAGGCAGGAGTTCGGAGGAATCGATGAACACGATCACCTGCTGATCAGCACCGAACTGGACGGCAGGATCCCAGAGGTGCCACGAGGAGCCACGGTCCAGATCGAGCCCTACAGCCAGGTTTACCAGTACTCCAGCAACCGTGAGTCACCGCCTCAGGTTCACGAGACCTGATGTATGACATGCAGTCAGAAATATCATCATCTCAAGCTCGTAATCAGTCTCTACAGTCTCTACAGTCAGAAACAGTGTCGGGGGGGTAACGCATTACAAGTAACGCCCGTTACGTAATAATGTTACTGTTTTCAAGTAACTAGTAAAGTAACGCGTTACTTTTTAATTTAATTTGAGTTATTTTTCCCCATTTATTGATGCTGTGTGAACATGATCTTACTGTAGATCTAATCTAGACTAAATATGAATGTGTATTAATTCATCCCACTCGCAAAAAACAGATTCAGTATTCATCAAAATGAATTAAAACAGTGAAATGCAAACTCAGAATATGACACGAACCTGCAATAATTAAATATGTTAAACAACACAAATATATCTAATCTCATTTTATTAACCGATGTGTTTGCTGCTGATCTTTGATGATCAGTTCAATCATACTAATAATAAACATTACTTTAGATAAACTAACATAGTTTTTTATTGCTGAAGAGTGTTGATCTTCTCCTGTGTTCTTCTGTACAGACGTGATTTACTCGTCCTTCAGTCTGAGGTTTATTCATTACACTTTCTGGTGTGAAAGGCTTTTATATTTGCTATAAATATAACTTCTTGTATTAAAAACAAACAATCAAGCCCTGCTCATATTTAAAAAGTAACGCAAAAGTAACGTAACGCATTACTTTCCATTAAAAGTAACTAAGTAACGTAATTAGTTACTTTTTTAGGGAGTAGCGCAATATTGTAACGCACTACTTTTAAAAGTAACTTTCCCCGACACTGCTCAGAAACATCATCGTCTGAAGCTCGTTAATCACCAAGCAAAGTCGTTTTACCAGCAACAAACTATGACTCCGCATCTGCAACTCTACTGTCAGATACAAAATGAAACTAGATTAACACAAGATGTAAGTTATGTTATAATAATGTGAAGGGTTGTTTTTAAAAGCATGCAGAATTGTACTCATCTTTTAGTCATTTACTCCTAATTAGACATGCGCTTTCAATTTTAAACATGCTTTTTATTTTATTCGATTTGATTATGTTTTAAGGAAAAGTCTATCTAGGTATTAGAGAAACACATGAGCCTGTACAATATAATTATGATACTATTATAGTTTTTTACATTTTATATAATTTTTAGATTTTACATTTAAAAAAAATGTTACATTTATTTATTTTTAAACCTTAGTTTTATTGTTTAGTTTTTTATGTTTATATAGTTTTTATTAATTTTTATTTATTCATCAAGTTAACTAAATAAAAATGATAAATTACGCCTTGGTAATTTGCTGAAATAAAATGTTACATTATATATATTTTATTTTAGTTAAAACCTATTCTGCAATGGATTTTATTATTATTATCATTACGGTTATTATTATTATTAACTATAATAAATCTGTGTACATTGCATTGTTTTGAGTTGATTTCAAGCTAATATCGTGTTTTTTATTTTATTGTCCCGATTACATATAAATAGTCAATGCTAATGTAAAGCTGATGTAAAATGAACAGACATCAATTAAGTGTTGTAATTAAGTTGTGCAATGGCTAATGTAAAGCTAATAACTCACTCTTTGGGATTTATGCAAATTAATAAAAATGACCGCATTCTAAAAACAAGATGCTCAAGTTAAAATAAAATAAAAAAGATTCTCAAATTTATATTAAAAAGTGGATTCTAAAAATAAAAAAAAAATCATTTTTTTTCAAAATGTAAAATTTTTAAAAAATGCATTTTCTCCATGTCTCCCATTTTTAAAAATTTAAAAATTTTCAAAAATGAATTTTCTCCATGTCTCCCATTTTTAAAAATGTTAACATTTTAAAAAATGCATTTTCTCCATGTCTCCCATTTAAAAAAATGTTAAAATAAAAAAAAATGCATTTTCTCCATGTATCCCATTTTTAAAAATGTTAAAATAAAAAAAAAATGCATTTTCTCCATGTCTCCCATTTTTTTAAATGTTAAAATTTTAAAAAATGCATTTTCTCCATGTCTCCCATTTTAAAAAATGCATTTTCTCCATGTCTCCCATTTTTAAAAATGTTAAAATTTTAAAAAATGCATTTTCTCCATGTCTCCCATTTTTAAAAATGTTAAAATTGAAAAAAAATGCATTTTCTCCATGTCTCCCATTTTTAAAAATGTTAAAATTTAAAAAAAATGCATTTTCTCCATGTCTCCCATTTTTTAAAATGTAAAAATTAAAAAAAAAAATGCATTTTCTCCATGTCTCCCATTTAAAAAAATGTTAAAATTTTCAAAAATGCATTTTCTCCATGTCTCCCATTTTTTAAAATGCAAAATTGCGTTCTGTGTTACCAGCCCCTACAGCAGCATGCATTTATCTCACTAACAGCAGAAATTGAAGCCAAGCAGCTTCCTACGCTCACTTAAAAGAAACGTTTAATCTAAAGCTGAGACATATGAACACATAAACTTGTGCGTTTAATGCATTTGTAAGCTCTAGCCCAGGGATCCTCAAATCTGTCCCATGTACTGCAGAGTTTAGCTCGAACCCTAATCAAACACACCTGAGCTAATCAGAGTCGTTAAGATCATTAGATAAGGTGAGTTTGATCAGGGTTGGAGCTAAACTTTGCATACTCTTTAAACGTTGCAGTTTGTTGCTGCCACAGTAACACATGCACGTTAAGTAAGGCCGGGCGATATGGCCCAATATCAGTCGATATCCATAATTATCACGATAAATATCAAATCTTTATTTCTTTCAAGTTTAAAGCCAGATTTTTGCTCCAAAGTGAAAGTTGTAGAAACCAGACCATTCATTTTCCTTAACAAAATAAATATCTAAATAGAAAAATATTTCTTAGTTTATGCATGTTATAATGAGTGATATTGTTTCAAAGTCAAGAAACCGGTTTGGGTTGCCTGATAATATTAATAATAATAATAAAATCACTTGTTTTGTATCTTAGAAATGCACATTTGAAAGGAGCTTGAGTTCGGATGCAGTCATTATCAAAATCGTAACGTGTAAAAAATTGTAGCAACTTTTATACTAATCAAGTTTTTATATTTGTATTAATTTAAGCATTGGTCTCCCAATTTAAATCATGATAAACAGTTAAATCCACACCTCAATGCCATGGTAAAAATATCACTATATGTGTTTTAGGAAGCCTATTTGTATGAAAAACAGTCCGTGTGGCGTGATCCAAATGTGTTTCATTCCGCTTTTTGAGCATTACAAATGATATCAAACATTTACCATTTATCGAGGAAAATTATATCGCGATAATTATCGGTATCGAATTATCGCCCAGCCCTAACGTTAAGCATGTTACATTTGCCTTCATGTCTATATCAGTCCTCGATCTTCTCTTCACAGTGATCACATCCTCGTCGCGGCGGGATTACACCGTTAGCATGCCGGACGGTAGCGCTCGCACACACAGCTACGTCTGGACGCAGAGCATCGAGTTCCAGAGCTGTCCACACGAGGAGGACCTGAGCGCTGCGCCGGCGAGCCAACAGCTCAGCGTCGACCAGATCTTCGTCATGTACGACTCCAGCAACCAGCTGATCCGCTTCGCCACGAGCAACAAGATCGGCTCCATCCACAGTAAGAAACAACGCAGTGTTAAAACACACGACAGAGCGATTAAACACCGGGTGTGTTATACATGTGTCCCTGGAGCACAGAAGCAGTCATAAGCAGCACGGGTATATCTGTAGAAATAGACAACAATACACTGTATGGGTCAAAATTATTGTTTTTATTTTATGACAAAAATCATTAGGATATTAAGATCATGTTCCATGAAGATATTTAGTACCGTCAATATATCAAAACTTAATTATTGATTAATAATATGCATTGCTAAGAACTTCATTTGAACATCTTTAAAGATGATTTTCTCAATATTCAGATGTTTTCACACCCTCAGATTCCAGATTTACAAATATTGTCCAAACCATACATCAATGGAAATATGATTTATTCAGCTTGCAGATGATGCATAAAACTCAATTTCATTAAATTATGACTGGTTTTGTGCTCCGGGGTCACGTATATGTTGGATAATAACTCATCAGGGCTGCATTTATTTGTGAAAAATGTGAAATATTATTATAATTAAAAATAGCTGTTTGCTATGTGAATATCTGTTCAAATGTGGTGCAAATTACTCCATTACTCCAATATTCAGTCTCACGGCATTATTTATTTTATTTGTACATTGCCATGATTTAAATTTTTTAAATAAAATGTAACCAAAAATACTAGTTCCTTTTAACCCTATCATTACCCGCTGCAGTGATACAAATCACCACTACACTAAATTACTCATTTCATTATTATTATTTTAAGAATTTTTTTGTAAGCGTTTTATTATTTTAAAATCATTCTCTTTAATTGTGCATTTATTTAGCTTTTTATTAAAATTATTTTTAATTTTACAAATGTATATTTTGTATTAATTCTAAAAAAAAAAAATTTTCATTTTAATTGGACATTTTATGGGTTATTATTTAGCTGTTATTTAAATTATAAATGATTTAAATAAATAAATAATAATAATTTTTAGTAAGAATTTAATTTTGTCTAAATATTTATTTAAATGTTAAATGTTTTTGTTATGATTTTGATTTATTATCTTCCTTCATAAATCATTATAATATGCTGCTCAATAAATATTTCAGATTATTATCAATGTTGAAAACAGTCGTGCTGCACAATATTTTTGTGGAAACTGATACATTTTATTTTTCAGGATTCATATATTAACAGAAAGATCAAAAGAACAGAATTTACCCGCTTCTGTGATACAAATCACTACTACACCAAATTACTCATTTAATTTTATTATTTGTATTATTATTTTATTTAAGATATTTTTTGTATTTTAAAATCATTTACTTTAATTGTGCATGTTTTTGGTTTTTATTTAAATTATTTTGAATTTTACAAATTTATATTTTTATAAATTTTAGA
>JAPDDM010000298.1:87500-132024 GCA_027474115.1 Schizopygopsis malacanthus
TTGTTACTCTCTCTCCTATGTGTTATTTTTTCTGGTTTGTGTAAATGGCAATCGCAATGCACTTCTTTATTTAACATGTGTGAAGTAAAGCTAGGATCTTTAAACATTAATGGTGCTAGGGAGGAGGTGAAGAGAGCTGCTCTTTTTAATCTATTTAAAGTGAGACAGCTTAATGTAGTATTTCTACAAGAAACACACAGTACAGTAGATAATGAAGTAGACTGGAAGAAGGAATGGGATGGGGAAGTGTGTCTTAGTCATAAGAGCAATAACAGTGGTGGAGTTGGAATCTTGTTCTCTAAAGATTTTATACCAATTTCTTTCGACATTGAGGAAATTGTTAAGGGACGGTTGTTAAAGATACAGGCTTGTTTTGAAAATGTAAAATTGATTTTAATTAATGTGTATGCTCCAACTGTGGGAACTGAAAGAGTGATTTTTCTTAACATTTTAAACAATGTGATAAGGAATTGTTCTGATGATTGTTATATGATCCTGGGGGGGGATTTCAACTGTACTGCCGCAGGTGATGATAGGAATCACATAGAACCTCATGGACCCAGCAAAAAATGTTTGATCAATTTAATTGAATCAAATAGTTTATGTGATGTGTGGAGGTTGTTTTATCCTTCCCAGCGCCAATATACCTGGGTTCATGTTAAGGATAATTATCTGTCTCTAGCTAGACTAGATAGATTTTATTGTTTCAAACATCAAACCAATGTTTTGAGAAACTGTTCTATACAACCTGTCGGTATTTCTGATCATTCTTTTGTGTTATGTAATATTTTTATCAAAGATGTGAAATGTAAAAGTGCTTTTTGGCATTTTAATGTTGCTCTGCTTGATGACAATGTTTTTAGAGATACTTTCAGAGCTTTTTGGGATGGTTTCAAAAATACAAAGTCTGAATATGTTTCTTTGCAGCAGTGGTGGGACATAGGAAAGAGTAAAATCAAACAGCTTTGTTTACAATATACTTTAAATGTTACAAAAGGTATGACCAGGTCAATGAAGGATTTGGAGAGAGAAATATTGGAGCTGCAGGAACTGGCAGACTCCACAGGAGAAAGAGAACACTTTAATGTTCTCAAAAGGAAAAAAATTAACTTTGTCCAACCTGTTAGGTTTCTCTGCTCAGGGTGCGCTGGTTCGTTCATGTTTCCAAAATGTGGTTAAAATGGATGCTCCTTCTCATTTTTTCTTTGCCTTAGAACGAAAAAATGGGCAAAAGAGACTCATGCATTCTTTGCGAGACAACACTGGACGACTACTTCATGAATCTGCAGAGATTCGGAAATGTGCTGTTGGTTTCTATGAAACATTGTTTAAGAAAGAGTCTCAAGAGATACCAGAAGTAGCGCAGTCCTTTTATGAGGGCTTACCACAGGTCTCAGAGGAGACTAATATAGAGCTGGGTGGTCTAATCTCTGAAGCTGAGTTATACACAGCACTGCAGAGCCTAGAGAGTGGCAAGGCTCCAGGCATGGATGGGCTTCCCGTGGATCTTTATAAAGTTTTTTGGAAGGAAATTGGCAAAGACTTGTCTCTTGTGCTAATGAATAGCCTTGAAAATGGACTTTTACCAATAAGCTGCAGGAGGGCGATCCTTACTCTTCTTCCTAAGAAAGGCGACCTGCAAGAGATAAAAAATTGGCGACCAGTGGCTTTACTGTCGACGGATTATAAGTTACTATCAAAAGTACTAGCCATGAGATTGAAAAAAGCAATGGAGCAAATTATACATGTGGACCAGACCTACTGCATACCTAACAGGTTGATTTTTGACAATATTATTTTAATTCGTGATGTTCTAGACCTCTCCAGTTCTTTGGGTTGTGAACTTGGTTTAATTTCATTAGACCAAGAAAAGGCGTTTGACAGAGTTGAACATCAATATCTGTGGCAAACGTTGGAAGTGTTTGGTTTTAGTCCAAGTTTTATAGCCATGATCCAGGTTTTATACAGGGATATTGAGAGTTTACTAAAGATTAATGGGGGTTTAAGTGCTCCTTTTAAGGTTCAGAGGGGAATCAGGCAGGGTTGTTCTCTCTCTGGAATGCTTTACTCTTTAGCCATTGAACCTTTCCTACATAAACTAAGAAGGGTCCTTCCAGGGGTAACCCTTCCTGGCTGCAATTCAGTTTTTAAACTATCTGCCTATGCTGATGATGTGGTTATCTTTGTCAAGAATCAAGACGATATAAACAGTCTTGTTGAATGCATAAATTATTTCAATGTTTTGTCATCTGCAAAAATCAACTGGGGGAAAAGTGAAGCCATATCTTTTGGTGCTGAGTTAGTTAAAAAGACGGTTTTACCAAATGGGTTATCTTGGGTTAAGGGTGGTTTTAAGTATCTTGGTGTGTTTCTAGGAGACCATTCATTTGTGTGCAGAAATTGGGACAATGTTTTAGAAAAGATCGAAGGACGTCTTAAAAAATGGAAGTGGATTTTACCACATATGTCTTTTAAGGGACGTGTATTAGTGATTAACAACCTAGCGTCATCTATGTTATGGCATCGCTTGATGTGTGTAGATCCTCTGCCACAGTTGTTAGCAAAAATTCAAGCTGTTTTAGTTGATTTTTTCTGGGATCACTTACATTGGGTCCCACAATGTCTTTTATTTTTGCCAAAGGAAGAAGGAGGTCATGGACTAATTCATCTGGCTAGCAGAGGTGCTACTTTCAGACTCCAATTTATACAGAGACTGCTTGTTGGACCAGAAAACCTTGTCTGGAGACCCGTGGCCCATGCTATATTGAGCCAAGCTGGAAATTTGGGTCTAGATCAGTCATTGTTTCTAATGGATCTGAAGACTCACAAACTATGTAATCTTCCTAAGTTTTATCAAGGGTTGTTTACTGTGTGGGGGATGTTCCAGAAATCGAGGACAAGCAGTGATTCCTTATTTTGGTTGTTGAAGGAGCCAGTGCTGTATGGGACACGATTTAACGTAGAATACTTGATTGGGTCTTTTGTGGCACAGCGTTTCATTTCAGCGGGGACTGTTACTTTGAAACATGTCTTTGATCTGACTGGGCCAAATTTGTCTAACGCTGAAAAACTGGCCGTTCATATAGGAGTCCGATCCATCAGGATTGTAAATGACTTGCTTAATAACTGGAAAAGTCAATTCGTACAAACTGAACTCTCCTTGTGTAA
The DNA here is from genome assembly GCA_027474115.1 of Schizopygopsis malacanthus. NCBI lineage: Eukaryota > Metazoa > Chordata > Actinopteri > Cypriniformes > Cyprinidae > Schizopygopsis > Schizopygopsis malacanthus. The sequence continues at coordinate 90,669 of JAPDDM010000298.1, forward strand.
TGAATATTGTACTGGACATTGTCAACCCAACAGTAATGATACTTTCCCTTCATTAACTCTTGCTCCTGATTTTAAAAACTGCACTGGTCCATTACTAGAGTCAAATGGAACTCTCACAAATAACGTGGTTACAATGACAAGTAAATCCATGTATAAGTCGTTTGTCAAGATTTTAAACAAAGATAAACTGAAGGATCGAGTGGATACTCCCTGGAGAGCTCATTTTGGGTTAATCAATGAAGTCAAGCCTGTGTGGAGAGCTTTATACAAATTACCACTAACAAAAAAAGTTGGGGACTTACAATGGAGAGTGTTACATGGAATTGTGGCTGTTAATGCTTTTGTTTCTGTTATTAATTCGAATGTAAATGAAAATTGTCCTTTCTGTGTGCAAAGGGAAACAGTGTTTCACTGTTTTTCAGAATGTAGCAGACTTTGTAATTTTTTTGTATTGTTGCAACGCCTGTTCTTAATGTTTGAGGAAGTGTTTACGAAGGAGATGTTTATTCTGGGATATAGATACAGTCAGAAATACCGACAGAAATGCCAGTTGTTTAATTTTGTTTTAGGTCAAGCTAAAATGGCCATTTATATTAGTAGGAGAAATAAGGTAGATGGGTCTCTTGATTGTGATGCAAGCACTTTGTTTGTTAGAATGATAAAGGCCAGATTGAAGGTTGATTTTGATTTTTATAAGTCTACAAACAATGTTGAGGAATTCATTCTCATTTGGTGTTACAAGGATGTTTTGTGCTCTATTGTTGACAATATGTTGTGCTTTGGAGTTGTTTTGAACTAAAAATTGTGAAATCGCTCATAACTTTTTTGTTATGGCTTTTAATTCAAATTTTATATTGTAGTGAAATCTTGTTTGTATAAATAAAGAGGTTTCAAAATTCAAAAATTCTCTTACTTTCTTTCTTTCTTTCTCTCTTTCTCTCTTTCTTTCTTTCTTTCTTTCTTTCTCTCTCGCTCTCTTACTTTCTTTCTTTCTTTCTTTCTCTCTTTCTTTCTTTCTCTCTCGCTCTCTTACTTTCTTTCTTTCTTTCTTTCTTTCTTTCTTTCTTTCTTTCTTTCTTTCTTTCTTTCTCTCTTTCTTTCTTTCTTTCTTTCTTTCTTTCTTTCTTTCTTTTTCTTTCTTTCTCTCTCGCTTCTTTTCTTTCTTCTTTCTTTCTTTCTTTCTCTCTTTCTTCTTTCTTTCTTTCTTTCTTTCTTTCTTCTCTTTTTTTTCTTTCTTTCTTTCTTTCTCTTTCTTTCTTTCTCTTCTTTCTTTCTTTTCTTTCTTTCTTTCTTTCTTTTTTCTTTCTTTTTCTCTTTCTTTCTTTCTTTCTTTCTTTCTTTCTTTCTTTCTTTCTTTCTTTCTTTCTCTCTTTCTTTCTTTCTTTCTTTCTTTCTTTCTTTCTTTCTTTCTCTCTTTCTCTCTTTCTTTCTTTCTTTCTTTCTTTCTTTATTGTTGTTTTCTCCCTAGCGTACAACAACGGATACCCAGAAAATTCTGTGTTTGGTGTGGAAAGAGTTAATAAAATAAAAACTTCACAATAAAAGCCTATATTGATCTCTTGTCTGTGTTAATATATAAATGTCTCTCTTCTGGTTTCTCAGATGTTGACGAGTGTTCAGAAAGCCCTCGGATCTGCGGTCCGTACAGCATCTGCAACAACCAGCCCGGATCTTTCCGCTGTGAATGTCTGGACGGTTTCCGGTTCGCCGGCGACGGACGAACGTGTGTCGGTAAGAGCCCCGACCGCTTCTGAACCGGGTTTGAGTTCGCTGTGATTAAAGGGATAGTTCAATCCTGTCATTAATTACTCTCCCTCATGTCGTTACAAACCCGACCTCAAGTAATTTCTGATGAACTCCGAGAGCTCTCGATCCTTCGTAGACCCATGATCAACGCACAGAAACGTAGTAAGGACATTGTTAAAATAGTCCATGTGACATCAGTGGTTCAACCGTAATTCAACGAAGCTACGAGAAAACAATAATAACAATTTATTCAACAATTAGTCTCCCCGTGTTACCATCTTCCACCATTTTGGAGAGTATCCCAGAACATAATCAACCTATTTAGTGCTGTTTACGTTCATCATGCGCGCGCTTTCTACTGAACGTAAACAACGCTGATTACGACGGTGATTCTGGGAGAAGAATTGTAGAATTTAAAAAAAAAAAATTTGCACACAAAAAGTGTTCTTGTTTTACTTTTAATACAAAGATAACAAGCTTTTCAAAATGAAAAGAAAAGTAAAACTAAACTTGCTGTCGGTGACAGTTTCCCACAAGAACACCAACATGTTCACCTTCTCTGATTCAAGAAGCAGTCTTTTACTTTACTTTCGCTTGAAAACCATCCATTGTTTGCTCAATATTCGCATCATTTTTGCTGCGCGCACCTTCACGACCACACAAGCGCGACGCAGTTCAAACGAGTAGCGCGGTTTCGCTATGACTTCAGTTTTGGTTCACATATGCAACAGAAATGTCAGCGCTTATGAGTTGAACAACGCGGTTGACAAGAATGTCTCCTAAGTGATTGAAGTGCTTTGTTGAATGAATATGTTGAACGACATCTGAGCCGCTGAAGACGCAGAGGATTACGTTTGTTTGTGAAGGGAATGTGTCTATGTTCACGTGAATCATTTGTAATCCAGCTTCACCTACAGAAGAAGTGAGTATAAGGTCATTTTATGAATCTTTGCAAATGCCTTTCCTAATAACATGCTAAGTTCCCCGGCTCATCATGAGATGCCCCACGGAAGAGAGGGGCGGAGTCAGCAGAGCTCATTAGCATTTAAAGGAACATGCACTAAAACGGGTTGCTATGAATAGAGCTGTTTTTGATGGGGTAAACAGGTTGTACTCTACCATTGAGACATTTTAACCAAAGTATATTATAGACTTTTCATTAAGACCCTATATAATTATATCAAGTTATGGAAAATGAGCATCCGATGACCCCTTTAAATTCTAATATAATATTGATTATGTGCAGAGTTTTTAAGCCGTTGTGACCTGCTGTGTGTGTCCCGTGCAGAGACGGAGCGTCCCGTGGATCACTGTCAGAGAGGAACGCACGACTGCGACGCTCCCGAACGCGCTCGATGCAGCTACACAAGAGGCTCGTCTTATATCTGCTCGTGTCTGCCGGGCTTCTCTGGAGACGGACGCACCTGTCAGGGTAACATTCACTCACCGCTGAGCACAGAACACACAGGAAAATGTCTGTATGGCTAGTAGCAGTATTGGGGAGTAACACTTCTACTAGCCATAGATGGGTTACAAGCCATAACCAAATTATGCAATTTAGTGTTACATGTAACCACTATCTAGTTACGTGTTACTAGTTACGTAAATTATATAGTTACAGAATACATGTAACTGAAATTAGTTATAGTTACTGAGATCAAATTTTTTTTATTAAATTAGTTACTTGTAAAAATGTAAAAGATTACGAAGGGGGCTGCATCTGATTTTTTTTCACACACACACACACACACACACACACACACACACACACACACACACACACACACACACACACACACACACACACACTCACATATACATTTGTATTTATTAGTTTTTTATCTATTACTTTTTATGTATTTTAATTTCCTTTTTAGGTTTAATTTTAGCTAAAGTGTAATTTTAGTTTAAATGTTAGTGTTTTTGTCAACAAAAAAAAGTTTGTGCAATAACTAGTAAATATGTGTTCATCATACATTTTCTTTTTAGTAATTTATATGACTTTTGCAAGTCTGGAAATCACAATTATTTAATGATTCTTCCGCATATATCCATGTTTTCCAATCCTGGTTCTTTAGAGACAAAAAACGTTGTCTTGTATTGAATTAAAAATAAGAAACATTGATTTTGATTTGGTTTAGATGATTGTATAGTCTTATTTTAAATGATTTCAGATCAGTCGTATATGATCCTCTATTCTGGTTTAGACGGAGAAAGCGTTGAAGACGGTCTTCAAGTAAAGTCCTTTATTTCTATAGCGCTTTATACAATACAGACTGCTTCAAAGCAGCTGTTCAGTGACGCGTCTGTAGGTTTTGAAGCAGTAATGTGAGTCTCTCAGCAGACAGCGGGGCCCCCGGAGACAGGAAGTGCTGTGATCTGGACAGGAAATGCTCGGCGCAGCTGTGTGTGTTATTAATCACAGAGCGGGACACACTTCATTCATAACACGCAGCAGATGTGCATTCCTTCTGATGAGTGTTTGTGATCTTCTCACGCAGATATCGATGAGTGCCAGCCGGGCCGCTGCCATAGCGATGCCATCTGCTACAACACGCAGGGCTCCTTCACCTGTCAGTGCCGGCCTGGTTTCCACGGCGACGGCTTCAGCTGCACACCTGGATCCGGTAGGTGTTTCTACAACAGGTGTATTAGTGTGACGCTCATGCTTTAAATCAGTGTGACGTTACTTTTTAACTTCGGTGAGTCTTGAAGGAAAACCAGGGTTATTATACTGTTAAGTATAATTAAAACCATAAAAAAAACTTTTTCATTACTTCAAATAACATAAACATGAACTGAAGTTAAATAAAATATAATAAAAACGTATTTTATTTCAGCAAGTTAAAGTAGTAAAATAACTCAAACTAAATAAAAATCAACTAAAAATGAGGAAAACACAACATAAAATGACTAAAACTATAACCAGAATTAAAATGAAAACAGAAAGTATAAAAATGTGTGTGTGTGTGTGTGTGTGTGTGTGTGTATATATATATATTAAAAATAATATAACATACTATTAAATAATTGAAAATAATTGAAAAACGAATCATGCACAATAACACAAAACTCATATATTAAGATAATAAAGAGTATATTTGGACTTCATGTTGATTTTAATGTTTGCTTGTTTGTTTACTTCTTTCAGGGAATATTAAGATTGTATTACTGTCTTAAAAATAAAATTACAAAATATAATAATAATAATTATTAAAATAAAACTTACAAAAAATAAAAATATAATTTTACTCATAAACCTAAAACTTAACATAGACATATAAAAAAATGATAATAATAATATAAATGTCAAAAACACGACTAATTATCTCAATGTTATTAATATCTTAATGCTACAAAGATAACCGATGAATAGCATGCAGTGATGAAAGTCCACAGATACTATGATTTGTTTGATTCAAATAAGTATTAAAAAGGATAAAATAATAAATAAAAAGTATCATTTTTTAAAATAACAATTCTATAAAAATGAAAAGAATCATTCACAATAAGTCCAAACACATCTATTTGAAGTCGTTTGGATGTAAAGTTGATTTTGACGTCATTGTTGTCGCTCAGTGTTTCTCACGGCTGTGAAAGCGTCTGGTTATTGGTGATGGTCGGATAAGAAGCACTCGTTGTTACTTGTCTTGAGTGTTTTCCTGGGGGGGGGGGTTCTTCATATTATCATATGGTTCTCATATTGAGTCTCAGCACGCCTCTCTAGAGTCGTCCAGGAATGTGTCAGTGTGTTATATACTGTACTATATACTGTACTATATCATCTTCACACGGACAGTAATGTAAGATTCACCTGCTCACGCATTAAACAGATGACACATGTGCAAAACAATCATATAAAATAGAGTTCATTCATCAAAAAACATTTTATTGCTATTTTTTTATTAATAATGAATTAACTTGTTTATTTATTCATTTAGATTTTGCAACATTTCAACCTTTTTTTTCATTACATAATTTATTTATTTATATGTTGCTACATTTGAACAATTTTACATGTATTTATTAATTTAGTTATTTATTTTATGCTACATTTTAACCTTTTTAAATTATTAATGAATTAACTTGTTTATTTGTTCATTTAGATTTTGCAACATTTAAAAAAAAATCATTAAGTCATTAATTAATTTATATTATGCTACATTTTAACCGTTTTAAATTATTAATGAATGAACTTGTTTATTTATTCATTTAGATTTTGCAACATTTCAACCTTTTTTTTCATTACATAATTTATTTAATTATATGTTGCTACATTTGAACAATTTTACATGTATTTCTACATTTATTTATTTATATTATGCTACATTTTAACCTTTATAAAATTATTAATGAATTAACTTGTTTATTTATTTATTTAGATTTAGCAACCTTTTAACCTTTTTTACATTTTTAATTAATTTATTTATTTTATGCTACATTTTAACCTTTTTAAATTATTAATGAATTAACTTGTTTATTTATTCATTTAGATTTTGCAACATTTTAACCTTGTTTTAATTTATAAATGCATTTATATTTTGCTACATTTGAACACTTTCTAACTTTATTTATTAATTTATTTATTTATTTTATATGCTAAAGTTTTACCTTTTTTAATGAATGAATGAATGAATTAATATTTTGCAACATTTTAACCTTGTTTTAATTTATAAATGCATTTATATTTTGCTACATTTGAACACTTTCTAACTTTATTTATTTATTTATTTTATATGCTAAATTTTTACCTTTTTTAATGAATGAATTAATTTATATTTTGCAACATTCGAACCTTTTTTTTATTTTAACATGCATTTATTTAGATTTTGGCGTCCAGTATGAATGAAACACATTGGGTTCAAATCTGAAAAATATACCTCTCTCAAAAGAAATGTTTTTGAGTTTTAGTTGTATAAACACTGATGTGCAAGCTATCAGAAGCGAAGCGTGGTACGAACCGAACCATGCACGGACTGTATCGTTGCATCTCTAGTGAAGTGAGAGCTTGTGGTGTGTTTGCTGCAGACGGAGAGCAGACGGCGTGTGAGCGGGACAGAGAAGCAGCCCAGGCGTCCTCGTCTTCCTCGGGAGGATACTTCTTCTTCCGTCCGCGTCCGGCCGTGGGTCAGTACGTGCCCAGCTGTGATGCTTACGGCGCTTACGAAGCCCTGCAGTGTCACGCCAGCATCGGTCAGTGCTGGTGCGTCGACTCGTCCGGACAGGAGATCTCCGGATCCAGAACCGAGCCGGGCAGCAGACCCATGTGTAAGAGCACAGACTGCCTTCATATCACACACTGATTAACCAGGATTTGTGTTCTGACCTTTAGAGTCACTCCGATGTGTCCAGGGATATACATACAGTATTTATATTACAACCTTCTTTTATTTTAGAAGTCATTATTTATTGCTACATTTTTGCATTTATTTATTTAGATTTTGCATCATTTTAACCTTTTTTAATTTTTAACAATTTATTTAGATTTTGCATCATTTTAACCTTTTTTAATTTTTAACAATTTATTTAGATTTTGCATCATTTTAACCTTTTTTAATTTTTAACTATTTAGATTTTGCTACATTTTAACCTTTTTTAATTTGTAACTATTTATTTATATTTTGAATCATTTTAACCTTTTTTAATTTTTAACTAAATATTTCGTTTTTGCAAAATTGTAACCTTTTTAAATTTTTAACTATTTATTTAGATTTTGCATGATTTTAACCTTTTTTAATTTTTAACTATTTAGATTTTGCATAATTTTAACCTTTTTAAATTTTTAACTATTTATTTATATTTTGAATCATTTTAACCTTTTTAAATTTTTAACTAATTATTTAGTTTTTGCAAAATTGTAACCTTTTTACATTTTTAACTATTTATTTAGATTTTGCTACATTTTAACTTTTTACATTTTTAACTATTTATTTAGATTTTGCATAATTTTAACCTTTTTACATTTTTAACTATTTATTTAGATTTTGCTACATTTTAACTTTTTACATTTTTAACTATTTATTTAGATTTTGCTACATTTTAACCTTTTTTAATTTTTAACTATTTATTTAGATTTTGGATGATTTTAACCTTTTTTAATTTTTAACAATTTATTTAGATTTTGCATCATTTTAACCTTTTTTAATTTGTAACAATTTATTTAGATTTTGCATCATTTTAACCTTTTTTCATTTTTAACAATTTATTTAGATTTTGCTACATTTTAAACTTTTTTTAATTTTTAACTATTTATTTAGATTTTGCTACATTTTAACCTTTTTTAATTTTTAACTATTTATTTAGATTTTGGATGATTTTAACCTTTTTTCTTTTTTAACAATTTATTTAGATTTTGCATCATTTTAACCTTTTTTAATTTGTAACAATTTATTTAGATTTTGCATCATTTTAACCTTTTTTCATTTTTAACAATTTATTTAGATTTTGCTACATTTTAAACTTTTTTTAATTTTTAACTATTTATTTAGATTTTGCTACATTTTAACCTTTTTTAATTTTTAACTATTTATTTAGATTTTGGATGATTTTAACCTTTTTTCTTTTTTAACAATTTATTTAGATTTTGCATCATTTTAACCTTTTTTAATTTTTAACAATTTATTTAGATTTTGCATGATTTTAACCTTTTTTCATTTTTAACAATTTATTTAGATTTTGCTACATTTTAAACTTTTTTTTAATTTTTAACTATTTATTTAGATTTTGCATGATTTTAACCTTTTTTAATTTTTACTATTTATTTAGATTTAGCATAATTTTAACCTTTTAAATTTTTAACTATTCATTTATATTTTGAATCATTTTAACCTTTTTAAATTTTTAACTAATTATTTAGATTTTGCTACATTTGAACCTTTTTTAATTTTTAACAATTTATTTAGATTTTGCATGATTTTAACCTTTTTTCATTTTTAACAATTTATTTAGATTTTGCTACATTTTAAACTTTTTTTCATTTTTAACTATTTATTTAGATTTTGCATGATTTTAACCTTGTTTAATTTTTACTATTTATTTAGATTTAGCATAATTTTAACCTTTTAAATTTTTAACTATTCATTTATATTTTGAATCATTTTAACCTTTTTAAATTTTTAACTAATTATTTAGATTTTGCTACATTTTAACCTTTTTTTTAATTTTTACTATTTATTTAGATTTAGCAACATTTTAACCTTTTTTAAATTTAGCAAAATCGAAATAAATCATTCACTCATTCATTTTATTTTGCTACATTTTAACCTTTTTTATTTTTACATTCATTTAGATAATTTAGATCCTTTAATTTAATTTAGATTAATTTATTTATTCAGTCATTTATATTTTTCTACATTTTTAATTTTTACATTTATTAATTTATTTAGATTTTGCAATGCTTTAATTATAATTGTAACATTAGCATTTGGTTATTTTTATTTTTTGTACTGTGTGAGAACTATTGATATTAAAGGTTTGGTTTCATTTATTTTTCACATAAGTGAACATTTTCACATTTCGCACATAATAATCAATATAATAATATTGATGTATTATTAAGGATTCCCAAACAGGGAAGGATTTTGTCAGACAAACGCTTTTTACCTGAAATATTTGGTCTTTTTAGTAAGCGTCTCATTTCGATTTCTTTATTATGTTTTAATTTTTATGATTTAATGAATTTGTAATACATGTTTTTTATAAACAAAAAAGTTTTTAGTTATTTTAGTATTTATATTTATTGTAGATTTATTTGTAAACGTTACATGGTTTCCGGCTCTTTCCGCAGGCATTGATCACAGTGTGGCTCCGCCCCTCATTGGCCCCTCCCCCAGAACCGACATCAGTCCTCTGACTCCGGGAGCAAACCTCTTATTCACCCAAAGCGGCAAGATCGATCACATCCCGCTGGACGGTAACCGGATGATCAAAGACCAGTCCAAGACCGTTCTGCATGTCCCCGTGAGTTAATTACCGTCTGACCAACTTCTCGTTTACGCAATCTTCTTCTTTGAGCTTCGTAACGGCCCCAAAACATTGTAAACTGAAGTCACTCTTGAATTATTAACTGATATTTATTTATTTATTTATATTTGTTACATTTAAATTTCTTTGAATTATTTTTTATTTTCATTTATTTATTATTATTTAGATATTAGATTAGATTTTGCTACATATAGTAACTAATAATAAAAAAATGCTAAAATGCAGCTAAATCTAAATAAATAATTTATTAATTCATTGATTCATTTTATTTTGCTACATTTGAACCTTTTTTATTTTTTAAATTATTAGTTTATTTATTTAGTAATTTATATTTTTCCATATTTTAACCCTTTAATTTTAACTTGTATTCATTTATATAGATTTTGCTGCATTTATAACACTTTATAATGTATTTATTAATTAATTAATATTAAATTACATTTGAACCTTTATTAATTAATTCACTTGTTTATTTATTCATTTAAATTTGGCAACATTTATCCTTTTAATTTTGTTTAATTTATTTATTTATATTTTACTACATTTGAACCTTTTTAAATATTTAAATGTATTTATTTAGATTTAATTTGATCCTTTTTAATTTAAAAAAATATGAATTAATGCTTTTATATTATACTACATTTTAACCTTTTTTAATTTGTACATTTATTTATTTAGATTTTGTTAAATTTGATCCTTTTTAATGTTAAAAATTATTAATTGATTAATTAATTAATGCTTTTTTATTTTACTACATTTGAACCTTTTTTACATTTATTTATTTAGATTTAGTTAAATTTGATCCTTTTTAATGTAAAAAATTATTAATTGATTAATTAATTAATGCTTTTTTATTTTTACTACATTTGAACCTTTTTTAATTTGTACAATTATTTATTTAGATTTTGTTAAATTTGATCCTTTTTAATGTTAAAAATAATTAATTGATTAATTAATTAATGCTTTTATATTTTGCCACATTTTAATTTTTTTGCCATGAAAATAGCCTAATTATCTGGCACGGAGTTTTATTATAAACAAACAAACACGCATGACAAATGAAGTCGCACTTAAACTGCACACGAAATATAAAAGCATATGTCATTTTTGTTAATAAAGCTGTACAACTATTGTTTTGTATTTTACAACAAGATGTTTTTACCGACAGAAGTTGGTTTGAAATGCTAAAACAAGATAAAAAAGATGGTCAGACATTAATTTGAGTTTCTCGTAGGCACTATATGATGGAAGATAGTTTCATAAACGGTCTTCTACATCACTGAATATGAGAAAAGCTCAGTGTACTGCTCTTGTAAGCACAGACGGTCACTATCACAAGATCTGATTTGTCTGGTCAGCACTGGTCAGACTTTAATTGATTGATTTGATTTGTTTGAGATTCTCCATCCACACATTCAGAGTCAAACTGACCATTTCAATCAAAAATACGCTTTTTTTTACTTTTTATATATATATTTAAAAAAAGAAAATTAATTTAACAATTTAACCTTTCTATTTTTAAAATGAGTTTTTTAATATAATTAAAATTTAGCTATATTTTAAGCTTAATTTAAAAAAATATATATTTATATTTGCTACATTTTACCGTATTCATTCATTCATTCTTCATATTTTGCTACATTTTAACCTTTATTTATATATATATATATATATGCATGTATTTATTTATAATTAGCTATATTTTAACATTTTTTACATACATTTATTTGTTTGCATGTAGCTACATTTGTACCTTTTTAATTAATTAGTTAATTAATGAATTCATATTTGCTTCATTTTAACCTTTTTAATTTTTAAACTTATTTATATTTTGCTTCATTCTAACCATATGTATTTATTTGTTTGTTTGTTTATTCAGTCATTCATTTATATTTTGCTACATATTAACCTAAATTCATATATATATATTAATTAAGGTTAATATGTAGAAAATGTAGCCATTGTAAAAATTTAGCCAATTAAAGAAAATGTAGCCATATATATATATATATATGGCTACATTTTCTTTAGATTAATTTAATTATTTTATATTTTCTTGATTTTAAACTTTCAATTTAATTTTTTAGTGTATTTATTTTATTTATGGAAATAGTCATGGCATATCATTAAATTCTAATCAAACGAGCAAGCATAAATGACTCATGTGAGTGTGAAGTAATGCATAGACGGACATTATGTGACATTATTTTTATACTACAGAGCAGTGGCGGCTGGTGCTAAAATATTTTGGGGGGGGGCAAACAAACTGAAAGTACGGGCTCTGGTCCAAGCTCCTTGATCTTTTTTTTCTTCACCCGAACGCCTTGTGAAGGGTATTTTTGTAAAGATAAAACCGAATTTTCTTTCATCTGGAGATATTGCGCTTGCTTCCACATTAATTAGTATCTGTCTGTCAACTGACGAGCTGCTGCTGAGTGGAACGAGAGTCGTTGAGAACGGTCCAATCACACGAGGCCAAACATATAACAACAATATTGATTCGCTCTAACAACAAAAGTGGGAGGAGCCTGCGCCCCAAGGACAGTTTGAAACCAGCCAATTAGAGCTTAGCCTCAAATCACATGCTTTTGAAAAGTTTGTGTACCTACATACACACTCATTAGTCCGGCGCCCCGCACACAAATATGAAAGAAATATAGTTTAGATTTTTTTATTTTCAATCAATTATAATATAACTATCAGTAGAATACTATGACTAAATGATTTTATTTAGTTAATGTTTGCGATATATTTTTAACTTATTGTTAACATGTTAAAGGGGGCTAACTTGAAGCCCCAGCGCCCCCTATTGACCAGCCGCCACTGCTACAGATATGGATATTTTCCGCGTGGCATGGATGTTTTGGTGGTTGTGTGGCTGTGTCAAGCTCTGGGTCTGCTGTTGATGTCTGCAGGGTAAAGTGCTGATCGCGCTGGCGTTCGACTGCGTGGAGCAGATGATCTTCTGGTCTGATATCACTCAGCCCTCCATCAGCCGAGCGCAGCTGCGGGGGGGAAACACCTCGGTGCTCATCACTAAAGGTGAGCGGCTCGAACACTGATTCACATCACAGCAATCTCAGCTCCTTTAACCTCAAACACTCTCACTTACTCAAATATTTAGCATTATTTCAAACATATAACAATACATTTGCTTGTTTACGCCTCTCAGATGTTGCTTTATACTTATTTGACGATGCAGGTATATATATATATATAATTTATCTTTTTTTTTTAAGTTTTTATTATCTTTTTTTTTAAATATTAATTACATTTTTATTATTTAATTCATTTCTAATAAGTGGTTTATTTTGATTGTTTTTATTTTTGTATGATTTATTTAAATGTTAAATTTTAATTATATATTTTTAGTAAGCATTTTATAGTGATTTTTTTTTTAATGATTTAATTCATTTTTAGTAAGTTTTTTGTATTTATTGTTTTTATTTTTGTAATTTATTTTAATTGTACATTTTCATTATTACTTTTATTGTGATTTTTATATTTTTAAATGATTTATTTATACAACATTTATTTTTTTATGATTCAATTAATTTTTAGTATGTCTTATTTTATTGTTTTATTTTTTATGATTTATTTTTATTATAACTTTTTTAGTGTTTTATTTTTATTGTATTTAAATTATCTTAATTTTACTTTTTGACATTTAAATTAGTGGTTAATACGTTTTTTATTGTTTTTATTTTAAATGATTTATTTATAATAATGTAACATTTTAAGATTGTTTTATTTTCATTTCGCATTTTTATGGTTTAGTTTTTAATCATTATCTTATTTTAAAATTATGTATTTATTTTTTTATATATAATAAAAATGTATCGATATTTTATTTTTTTATTTTTTATTTATTGGTTTATTTAATAGGGACCATGCATATTCATGAACATTGTTGTATAAAAATACACCATGTAAATATGCCAGAATTAGTAACAATAACTACTTTTCATCCGCAGTCCCTAGGCATTTATAATAAAAATGTATCGATATTTTATATATCGTTTTATAATTTTTAAAGTGTTTTTCTTTTAAAATGATTTATTTATTTTAATACATTTTTGTATGATTTAATTGAATTTTAGTAATTCATCATTAGCTCATCGATGATCCCCAGTTTGGGGAACCCTGTGATAAATACAAATGTTCAATAAATGCCTCTTGCTTTGATCTTTTATTAAATGTAACGACATTCAGACACAATGTTACTTCAAATAATTATTTGCAACATTCTTTTTTTTTTTACCTATCAGGCTGTATTTCTGTAAATGCTGTGTGTTGTTTCTGTGAGCAGATCTGGGCAGCCCTGAAGGAATCGCCATCGATCACATGTCCAGAAACATGTACTGGACCGACTCCATACTGGACCGCATCGAGGTGTCCCGACTGGACGGCAGTCAGCGGCGCGTCGTCTTTGACAGTGACCTTATCAACCCGCGACCGATCGTCGCTGACCCCGCCTACGGGTACGTGCTCGTTCGGTCACGCCGCTATGATATCACCCTGCAGCCCAAGACCGGTTCCCACTGAAGCGAAGCAGGGTTGAGCTGGTCAGTATCTGGATGGGAGACTCCTGAGAAAACTAGGTTACTACTGGAAGAGGTGTTAGTGAGACCAGCAGGGGGTGCTGTGTTCTGTGTGGGTCCTAACGCCCCAGTGTAGTGCCCGGGACACTATACTGTCAACAAGCACCGTCTTTCGGATGAGATGTTAAACCGAGGTCCTGACTCTCTGTGGTCATTAAAAATCCCATGACACATCTCGTAAAGAGTAGGGGTGTAACCTCGGTGTCCTGGCCAAATACCCCCCCATTGACCTCTGGCCATCATGGCCTCCTAATCATCCCCATGCACTGATTGGTTGTCTCTCCTCTCCACCTGTATCTGGTGTGTGTGGGGGGTGTTCTGGCACACTATGGCTGCCGTCGCATCATCATCATCAGGTGGATGCTACACACTGGTGGTGGATGAGAAGATACCCCCCCCCCCACCCCCCTCTTCTATGTAAAGCGCTTTGAGTACCCAGAAAAGCGCTATATAAATTTAAGGAATTATTAATTATTATTATTATGAAGAAAACACACACATATGTGACCCTGGAGCACAAAACCAGTCATAAGGGTCAATTTTTTTAAATTGAGGTTTATGCATATGGGGCAAAATATCTTAAGGCCAGAATTAGGTCTTAACTTGCCGTTTTAGGAGAAAATCTTTAAAAATACTGGGCGTGTCAGTCCTAAATTTGTGTTTTAGCGCTAAAACTATTTCCTAAATCTGTCCTAAAGAGTCCTATACTATCCTAAAATAGCTGTCGCCAGCAATCTGCTTCAGAAGATAAACATTTGATGATATGATATTTTAAAAAGGTATCACCTTTGTTTTGGAGGTTATCTCAACTCAAATCCTTGTTTTGATGAACCACTCAGGCAAGAAGTATCAGCTGTTCTTGCCTCCAGTATTGTTTCTTATACATTTGCATGTCTTACTATCATCCACGATTATTCTACTATGTTAATAATAAGGCTGTTTATATGCATATCCGCTAATTGTTTATGAGAAGCACACGTGTAAGAGTCTGACAATTAGCTGAACGTATACTTGTTTAATTAGTGACACTTAGCCTGCATTTTAAAATCTTTATTTGAATATGGCAACATAATATCGCACATATTTCTATGAATAAATCTCTGACAGACTATCAGCCGATCACT
Organism: Schizopygopsis malacanthus; assembly: GCA_027474115.1. Lineage (NCBI taxonomy): Eukaryota > Metazoa > Chordata > Actinopteri > Cypriniformes > Cyprinidae > Schizopygopsis > Schizopygopsis malacanthus. Next base: position 106,123 of record JAPDDM010000298.1, read on the forward strand.
GTGTGCATAGTTAATAAGCATGCTGACATCTAAATATGGAGAAAATCATCTTTAAAGTTGTTCAAATGAAGTTCTTAGCAATGCATATTAATAATCAAAAATGTATTCCTTCAAAAATATAACAATACATTTGATTATTTACGCTTCTCTGATATTGGTTTATACTTATTTGACAAAGCAGGTAAATATATAAATAATTTAATTTTTTTAATGTTTTATTACCATTTTTCTATTATTTAATTCCTTTTTTAATAAGTGGTTTATTTTGATTGGTTTGTAAGATTTATTTAAATTATACATTTTTATGCTATATTTTTAGTAAGCATTTTATAGTGATTTTTTTTTTTTTAAATATTTATTTGTTTAAATGTTACATTTTTATGATTTAATTCATTTTTAGTACGTTTTTTTTATAATTTATTTTAATTGTATGTTTTTATTATTACTTGTTTTTTTAATTTATTAAAATGTTAAATTTTTATGATTCAATTCATTTTGAGTAATTCTTATTTTTATTGTTTTTATTTTTATTGTACATTTTTAGTAATACTTTTTTAGTGTTTTATTTTATTATATTTAAATTATTTATCTTAATTTAACTTTTTCACAGGATGTAATGTACATCCTGTAAAGGACAGAGGAAATCTACTTCATGAATATCTTGCCGATATCTTCGGCATAAAAGAAGCCATACAGTGTATTGTTGTCTATTGCTGTAAATATATCTGTGCTGTTTATGACTGCGTCTGTGCTCCAGGGACACACGTATGACACCCGTCTCTCTGTCCTCCAGATACCTGTACTGGTCCGACTGGAACCGAGACGGGCCCAAGATCGAGCGCTCCGGTTTGGACGGCAGCGACAGGACGGTGCTGGTGCAGGACGGGCTGGGACTGCCCAACGCTCTGACCTTTGACCCCCAGAGCAGGCAGCTCTGCTGGGCGGACGCAGGTCAGCGTCACATTCATTCAGCAGCATCAGTCACGATTCACCTTTGGTTATTAGTGCTGAAAGATGATGATGATATTTTCTTTATAATAACGTCATTGATGAGTCGTTCCCTGTCAGGCCAGAAGCATGACTTTTCAGTTGTAGTGCATATTAGCATTTTTTTTAAACACTTTTAAAAATATTTCATTAAAATTCAAAAAGTAAATTAGCAATTTATGATTGAAATATTTTATAGTAAGTGTTTTATTTGATTGTATTTAAATTATTTTATTTTTAATTAGCATTTTTATAATTAATTTTTAGTTTATATTTTGGTTGTTTTTTAAATATTTATTTATTATAATTTAAGTTTTTTATGATTTAATCATTTTTTTAGTATTTTGATTGTTTTTAATCATTTTTATTATAATTAACATTTTCATGATTTTTTTTATTTGATTCGTTTTTGCGTTTCATTGTTCCTATTTTAATGATTTATTTATTCTAATTTAGAATTTTTATGATTTAATTCATTTCTAATAAGTGTTTTGTTTTGATTGTTTTAATTTTCAAATGATTTATTATAGTTTTGCATTTTTATGATTAAATATGATTAAATTATTTACTTTAATTTTACATTTTTGTGATTTCATTCATTTTTAGTGAGTGTTTTTACTTTTGTTTTTATTTTAATAATTTTTTCCCACTTTTTAAACTATTTAAGTAAAAAAAATTAAAAGTAAATTATCATTGTATGATTTAATTATTTTATAGTAAGTGTTATTATTTATTGTATTTAAATTATTGTATTTTTAATTTGCATTTTTATCATTTAATTTTTTTTATTTTGGTTGTTTCTTAAATATTTATTTATAATTTTACTTTTTTATAATTTAATAAATTTTTTTATTGTTTTTAATACTTGTATTATAATTTATCATTTTTATGAATTTTTTATTTGATTCATTATTATTATTTTTTTATTTCATTTTTCACTTTGTTTTACTTTGATTTGTTTTTGTTTAAATTTTTTTTTTTTTACACTTTTAAAAAAATTCAATTGAAAAAAAGGATCATTTTAGGATTTAATTATTTTATAGTAAGTGTTTTATTTAATTGTATTTAAATTATTTTCTTTAAAAATAAAAAAATAAAAACAATTATTTTGGTGGTTTCTTAAATATTTATTTATTATAATTTAAAATGTTCATAATTTTTTTTATTTGACAATTTTGTGATTCTATATGATGCAGGTCACAGCTTCATATTGTATTCCCGTGGTGGTTATTGTTGCTGAAAGATTATTAAGAGACAGATGAATGAATCATGGATTGTCTTGATTAATCCTGGTAATGTGTGTGTTTCAGGAACCCGTGCGGTGGAGTGTGTGGATCCGTTCTCTCGTCTCAGGAGGAAACTGATGGAAGGGATTCAGTATCCGTTCAGCATCGTGTCTTACGGCAGAAACCTCTACTACACCGACTGGAGAAGGTGCGTCACCTTTACTGCAGAGCCGTCCCATTCACAAATGACTCACGAATCAGTTCATATAATGAATCAGTTCAAAAGAATCAGAATGAATCACTCTAAAGAGTCACTGAGTGCTTTCTGAATCAACATCGGACTCAGTGACGTTTATATGACAACATGTCGTTAAATATGGACATTCACAAAAAAGGTTTATTGTAATAAATGGTTTTAATTAGAAATTACAACATAAAAATAGATTACTACAATAAACAGATTTTTCTCCCTGACAGCAAAATCTGGATTTCTTAGGGACAAATATTGTGTTGATAATATGACTTAAATTCAGATTTGACCAGCTTCACATCTCTTCACATAGATATCAGAAATGTGTGTTAGTTAGGGATTCATTTTAATTTTACATTTTTTATTTAATTCGTTTTAAGTAAGTATCTTGCATTTATGTTTTTATTTTTAAATTATTTATTTTCATTTAGATTGTTTATTGTCATTGTACTTACATACAACGAAATTATAAATATACCAACTTATCCAGCTAGAAATAATTTTATTTAATTTCTTTTTTTTATAAGAGTTTTCATTTAGAAATGTTTATATAATATTAGATTATATTATATATATATATATATATTATTATATGATTGTTCATGTCTTATTTTGATGATTTTATTTAGTTTGTAGCTTGTTTGATTTTTTTTATAAAATTTTTATTTTCATTTTAAATTTTACATATTTCCTAAAAAAAAAAATTTGTATACTTTATTTTCATGATTTAATTTTTTATATAAATATTTTTTATAATTAGATTTAAATGTTACTTTTTATTATTTAATTTTAGAATTTATAATCCAATTTTTATTGTTTTTATTATAATTTTTTTTGTACATTTTAATGAGTTAATTGTTATTTAGTTTTGTAAATGTTTATGACTGATTGATTTTAATTGAAATTTTTGTACTTAATGTTTAGTAAGTGTTTTATTTATTTTTTACTAAGTTTATTTTACAATTTGACTTGTCACTAGGGAAGCAGTGGTTGCTATGGACCGTCATGATGGGATGGAGGTGGAGGAGTTTCTTCCTCAGAGACATTCTCGTACATACGGCATCACTATGGCTTACCCACAATGCCCTGCAGGTCTGAGCTCAGGCTGTTCTCATCATAAGCGAGTGTAGTATCTGAACTGGTTTAATCACACGACTGTGGTCCGCAGGCGTGAACTACTGCTCTCATGATAATGGCGGCTGCTCTCATCTCTGTCTGCCGCGGCCGGGCGGATTCACCTGCCGCTGTCCCGATGCCAGAGACGAGCCGTGTGTCGAGCAGGACCAGAACTTCTGAGCTTACTCGAGACACTGAGGACTGAAGAGGGAAGGATTTGTGTTCCTCATTCCTCGGATCCAGATCATCAATACAGTAGGGATGCACCCGATAGAGTCATATCGCACCTGCTAATATCAGTGTTCTTCGTTATGCGTCAGTCTGACGAGGCTGATAATAGACGAAGATTATATCAGGGATTCACGTTTTTCACACAGTAATCAACAGTTCATTGTGGAAGCTTGTTTACAGCATGGAATAAAAACATAAGAAAGGTTATTGTGAAGTTTACATCTCGCAATTCTGACTTTTTAAATCGGATTTCCGAGTTTATTTTTGCAATTCTGATTTTTTTATTGGAATTTGGAGTTTACTTTCATAATTTAGATTTTTTTTTATTAGAACTCTTTTATTGGAACTTAGTTTACATTTCTGAATTCTGACTTTTCTATCTAAATTCTGAGGTTAGTTTTTCACAATTCTGACTTTATCGAAATTCCGAGTTTACTTTTTGCAATTTTTTTCAGAATTAACAGTTTATCTTTCGCCATTCTGATTTTTTCTATCGGATTTCAGAGTTTACTTTTTGCAATTCTGGCTTTTTTTATTAATTTTATCAGATTTCAGAGTTTACGTTTCACATTTCTGTATTTTTTATCGTATTTCAGAGTTTACGTTTCACATTTCTGGATTTGTTATCGTATTTCAGAGTTTACGTTTCGCAATTCAGACTTTTTTATCGGATTTCAGAGTTAATTTTTCGCAATTCTGGCTTTTTTTGCGGATTTCAGAGTTTATTTTTCAAATTTCTGCCTTTTTTGCGGATTTCAGAGTTTATTTTTCGCATTTCTTATAGTTTATATCATGCAATTCTGGTTTTGTTTTGTTTCTGGAATGGAATAAAAACTTTAAAATAGTAATTGTGACTTTTTAGCTCAATTTAGTTTAGTTTAGGCCTATATCTTGCATTAGCAAGTCTGAAACTCAATTGTGAGTTTCCATCTTGCAGTTGATCAGAATCCTGATTAATTTCATTTCTAATTAATTCCATCTCGCAATTCTTTTTTTTCCCACCACAGAAATACAAATTATTAAAAAGGCAACTGCAACTTTTTATTTCACAATTCTGACTTTTTCTCACAATTGCGAATATATAGCTCACAATTCTGAGTTTAAAATGTACAATTCTTAGAAATATTTATATTTCAAAACTGAGATTTAAAAGAATCACAATAACCTTTTGTTTTGAATCTACAATTTATGGCATAAACAAGCTTTCATAGTTCTCCATATTTTCTACTGCACATTTATATATTTTATGTATTATTTTACTTTTTGCATGAAAAATTCTAGATTGCATCTCTACCGTTAACCTTTTTTAAAGCAGGTAAAATATGTATAATATCAGCAATTATATTGATAATCGTTAATAAAAAATACAAGTTGTCTGTATTAGTGTCTAACCATGATAACATTTATATTTGTATTTATATATAATAACAAATTGATAAAATTAAACAATATTTAAACACAAATATCCATTTATAAAGCTATTTATCATGTCCGTATTGGTGCATCCCTACGAAAACCACTTGAAAACATGAATCTGAATCCATCTTAACAGTTTAGCTGATAGTTAATCAATAAATATAATTGTTTTATTGTATATGTCCTTCAGCTCTTGCGCTGCTGGGATACATTTATACTATGTGTGAGGGGAGGGTTGCATTCTGGGATGGATATTATCTGCAATCATTCTGATTTAGGTGAAATATTGCTTGTATTTTAATCTGACTTTTAAATGCCAGACGAAATTATAATTTTTGTTTATTGTAAATATGAAAACTACATCATCTTTCTGGGCTCTGTATGTCCTCTCTGGTGCTCGAGGGCCTGTTTCAGGTCATTATATGTGATGTTTACACTCAGACAGTCCATCTGGACCAGAGCCTCATAGGAAAACACACTCTTTGTTTACGCACTGCATGATGGGAAGGCGGGCCGCTGTGGAAACAGCTGGACAGAGGAAGGAAGAGAGACTGTGTTTTGTACAGCTGTTCAATTAAAACATTTTTTAAGAGGTTCGAGTCTGTTGTGTTTTATTGCTCCACTCACATTCTTCAGATCAGACATGAGAAACTGGCCTTTTAACTTATAACAAATGCAACTTATAGGTGGATCTGATAGCTATGTTTATTTTTTGGCGAGTTTCTGTGTATTTCAGACATTTTAACAAGCAGGGTTGGATGATCTGTGTTTCCTGCTGTAGGTTTTCATACACCAGCAGATGTTTGACTTCACGTGGAGCACAATGATTCGGTCACGTCCAACACACATGGGACTATACGAGTCTACATAAGACATTTGGAAACAATTCATATGGTACAGTAATAATTCAAGTATGTAAAAGACTGATTTATTTTTACTGTTCAAAGCTACACTGTGTAGCTTTAGTTCCTCGAGCAGCTGAAGCATGAAACTACAGTAACTCGTGGAGGAAGATTTTTTTTGGCGAGTTGCTATTCTACACTTATTTACTACCTTACCTTATATTGTATTACTCTTTTATTTTGAATCCGTAAAATAGAGCGTGTTCCGTGGCACCTGAACAGGGACGTGTAGAGTTCCTCAGGGGTAGGGACTTTGGGGGCTCGAGCCCCTGCCCTTTTTTCTAAATTATTAAAATTTATATGGGACAGACAAGCTCATTTGTGGAGCGATCTGGATCAAATTACCCTACATCGCTGCGAAAATAGATGCTGAATGACTACAAAAGCACTGCACAAAACAAAAGTCTCAATAATGGTAATCAGTAGGCTATTCAATTCACTTATATTTATATATGATATCCTACACCGTTTAGTATTTCATGAAACTCTCTAATGAAGCCCAAGTGCCACCTACAGGCCTATTATGTGAAGTGTAGGCTGGCGAAATGGTGACATGAAAGGACTTTATTATAATACAATTTTTGATAATTATGCAGCATTATGAAAGTGTCTTATGCTCATCAAGCCTGCATTTATTTTATCAAAAATACAGAAAAACTGTAATATTGTGCAACATTACAATTTAAAATAATGTTTTTTCTATTTTAATATACTTTAAAATACAACTTATTTCAAAGCTGAATTTTCAGCATTACTCCAGTCTTCAATGGATGGTCCTTAAATGATCTGAGATGACCGAACACCTGAGAAGAGATGATGCCAACCCCTCGGAGGAACTCAGAGGAAGCCAACCATCAGCGATTATACTGAATTAACCACATTTTGCCATAAGTTAATTATATTGAGTTTCTACAATATAAATCTATTTTAGAAACTTAATTTCCTGTGAAGTTGCTTTGCAGCGATTGTATCGTAAAAAGCACTATACAAATAATCTTGAATTGAATTTAATGTTAAGGAAAGCCAGGAATAAACCAAAAGCGGCACCCCAATTTAATGCAGGGTGTAGGCGATTTGCCAATATAGATTATGCCCCTGAGAGTGGTATGGGTAACATGCCTTCAGTGGAGCGGGAGATTGTGGCTTTAACCACTTTGGGACCTCATCAGGTTATGTATAATCCTAGGTGCCTTGGTAAGGAATGTCAGAAAACAGATAGGCTAATGTGCCAAACGTATAATGCAGCGGGCAGCCCTGTCGGTAAACGCTTTGGCGTTAGTCCTGGCTGCTTTGAGGAAAGTGATCAGTTCAGAAGATCTTGATGCTTTGAATCAAGGTTGACGCAGCACTCATTACGCAATCACAGCTTACCTGAGATATCGGTGCATCCATGTCTTCAGCGATCTTAACCCGAAGGCAGATTTAGTTAGCCTAGACATCCTTTACGGTAATTAACAGGAAGGAATTCACTAATATGCCAGTGATGCCTGGTAGAGTATTTCACCCTGACACTCAGTCCTTGTTGGATACCGCTGACCAAGCCAGACGTAGAAAATAATCAGTCCAACATACGTTTGGTCATGTTAGACCCACTAGATATGGCCATAAAGTTGCTCAGCCCTTCCAGCCCTCACACTTTCCTCATTCAGAACCTTGGGGGTATGACAGAAGATGAGCTAGGGGTTATCAGCCCCATGATAGGGACAGCAGACAATTTTATCAAGCTCCCCAAACTGACCAGTTTCACACTCCAGCTAGGGGAGGATCTCTGGGAAACTCTGAGTTTTCAGTACAACAGAAATCTCTGTTCCAAACCGCGGGGAGGCCCTGCATAGTTGTCTAGGAGTCGTCGGGGCATGCTTCCAACTATGCCTGGACAGTTGGTAGAAATGCACATCAGATCCCTGGGTCCTAGATATCATCAAGAAAGGATAACGTTCCGGCGGCGTCCTCCTACTTTTTCAGGAGTCTATATGACCATGGTCAAAGACCCAGTCCAGGCAAACATTTTGGCCAACAAGTTTACAACCCTAATGCAGAAAAGGGCAATTGTTCAGATAAGCACCAGCAAACAGCTCACTGGGTTCTATTCGAAATATTTCCTAGTACCAAAGAAGGATGGTGGACTTCGGCCCATTCTGGACTTACGGCAACTGAACCATTCATAAAGGTGTTGCCTTTCAAAATGCTGACAACAATACAAATTCTAGAATCCATAGAACCAGGAGAATGGTTCGCTTCCGTAGACTTGAAGTGCGCATATGTCTACGTGCCCATCGGTCAAGATCATTGCCCGTTTCTTCGCTTTGCCTTTCAAGATCGGGTTTACCAGTTCAGGGTCCTACCATTTGACCTTTCATTGTCTCCAAGGGTCTTCACCAGAGTGGTTTCAGCAGCCCTTCGTCCTCTTCAGTGTGTAGGAATACAAATTCTAACATACCTGGACGACTGGTTAATCTGTGCTCCTTCTCACAGTCAAGTCATGAAGGACACGGAAATGGTAATTCAACATGTCCAAGCTCTTGGTCTCAGAGTAAACAGGGACAAGAGCAATCTAAATCCTCGGCAACAGACAGTGTTTGTGGGGATTTCACTGGAGTCCCAACTAATGATGGCATCTTAATCTCCTCCGAGGGTGATAAAATTGTCCAGTCTGGCTTAGTCATTTCATCTAAGCAGGAGAATGAACAGCGCCAACTTGCATCCCAAATTAGTGAGGATGAGGGTTACACGGAGTTGTATCCAAATGTTACGCCATTGGAAGAACAAGAGGTTACTATTACAAGAGGTTCCTTTAGTGAACATCCCAGTGAGGCGGTCTGTGATAACAACAGATGCCTCTCTGACGGGATGGCAGTTTGGGATCAGCCGCACATCACAGATAAGTTTTATACATGTATTTATGCTTTGATTTGAAGGAAAACAGCGTGTCCGTGAGGCGGAGTGACACAGAAGAGCGTACGCACTTTGCACCCGGCGGATATTCTCCAAAATGGTGCTACGCTGACGCAGAGGAGACAAATTGTTTTATTTCCGTACAAAATGTATTCTCGTAGCTTCATAGCATTACGGTTGAACCACTGATGGCAGATGGAGTATTCTGACGATGCTTTTCATACTTTTCTGGGCCTTGCCAGTGTAATGTCCCGGTTTTCATCCAAAATATCTTAAATTGTGTTCCGAGGATGAACAAAGCTTTTACATATTTGGAACACATGGGGGTAAGTGATTCATGACAACATTTTGGGGTGGAGTAACCCTTTAATTGATGGCGAGTTAACTTTAATGGAAATTGTTGTAGCATTAAAACAAATGGCAAATCACCAGGTATTGATGGTTCAGCAGCAGAATCTTTTTTTTAATTTTTTTTTTATTGAAATACAATAGAACAAATATAGAAAAGATACAGTATACAAACTCTGACCAAAGCAGGAACCATATCTAAACTATAACATAACTATAACTCTCTTTATGTTTCTCCTAAAATAATTAAAATGGTAACTCTGTAATGTTTAATTTTATATGGAAAAAAATCATATCAAGAAATCAGATGATTAAAGAATACAACAATGGAGGAATTTGAATCCGTGATTGGCGTACTCCAACTGAATTGGAATAAAACAATTAGTACAGCCTAAATTATGCAGTTTCATATATTTCATTTTGTTATAAATATATATTGAGAGTATGCATTGAGTAATCTGAGTGGATGTGTTAAAACTTTGAAAACGAAAATGAAATGAAAAAAATGACAAGTATCGCTTTTATTTCTCTTCTTCTGTCTTACCGCTTGTTTCACTTCTGTTTTAGTTTTTATAACCAATTCTTACTATGTGTAAGTTGTTGTTTGTTAGCATGTGTTTTTGACAGTGTTATTTTTTTAGGATTACTGATAAACTACTGCCGTTTGATTTGTTACCTATTTTAATTTTAGATCTATTATGTATGAATTTATGTCTTTATAGGTATTTTCTTTAGTTTTAGTTTTAATAAATTGGAGTTATTTTAGTAACGTTACTTCAACATACTACACGGAAATGAAAACACACACACACACACACACACATATATATATATGGGTGTTTGGCTTAGTGTCATGTTAGAATCATTTTTATACTCTCTTTATACCTTTTGTTGTTTTAATACTTTGAATAGTTTTTAGGTTTATTACTTGTTTTCATTTAAATGTTTAGTTGTGAAATGTTGTATGCATTTGTCATTTTTATTTAATTTCTCAATTTTCTTAAATGTGTGCATATATAGTATTTATAGTTTTAACTTATAGTTGTAGTTACTTTGTCTTATTTGTTTATCGTCTGCTAAATGACTAAAAAGTAAAGTAAAATAAAATTAACTGTAAGGCTACAGTGACCATTTTGCTTGTTATGATTCTTATATCGATTTTCATAAGGCTGGGCAGTCTACTCCCCTTATAATGTCTTTGGTTTTTTATGTATGTTCGAACATTACTTAGACATGCAAGTTTTTTTTACATACAGTAAATTACAAACATGATTTTATCACTTAAGTTGCTTTACAAGGTTTACAGTGTCCAAAATGTAGGAAAACATGAATATTTTTTGGTAAAAAATGGCCCTTTGGTAAAAAAAACATACAAATATTATACAGTCCGTGGTATTTATATCTGTAATCTCAATAAACCAGTGGTAATTAGCAGTATACCAGATCTACTACTTTAGTTACAAAATTTGACAATTACCATTTTTGCTTTCTTGTCTGCTTTGTGTTCTGTCTTCTGGCCTCTCTTGTGTTTGTGTTCTACCTCTTGCTTGAGATGTAACTGATTGTGATGTTCTTGCTTGTTCTTGTACCTGTGATTGTACAGCTGGAGAGACTCTTGCTTGCTCTGCAACAATAAGTTCTTGTCTCCTTGCTTGTATCCTTTGTATTGTTGCTCCAAGGCTGTCTCGTGCCTGTATCCTAGGTCTTGCTTGTAGAAGTACTGATTCTGTAGTTCTTTCTCTAAGTAGGCTCTGTGATGACATAGCTGGAGAGACTCTTGCTTGCTCTGCAGCAATAAGTTCTTGTCTCCTTGCTTGTCTTCTTTGTATTGTTGCTCTAAGTCTGTCTTGTGCCTGTATCACAGCTCTTGCTTGTAAAAGTACTGATTCTGTAGTTCTTTCACTAAGTAGGCTCTGTGATGACATAGCTGGAGAGACTCTTGCTTGCTCTGCAGCAATAAGTTCTTGTCTCCTTGCTTGTCTTCTTTGTATTGTTGCTCTAAGTCTGTCTTGTGCCTGTATCACAGCTCTTGCTTGTAGAAGTACTGATTCTGTAGTTCTTTCACTAAGTAGGCTCTGTGATGACATAGCTGGAGAGACTCTTGCCTGCTCTGCAACAATAAGTTCTTGTCTCCTTGCTTGTATCGTTGCTGTAAGTCTGTCTAGTGCCTGTATCACAGCTCTTGCTTGTAGAAGTACTGATTCTGTAGTTCTTTCTCTAAGTAGGCTCTGTGATGACATAGCTGGAGAGACTCTTGCTTGCTCTGCAGCAGTACGTTCTTGTCTCCCTCCTTGAGTCCTTTGCATTGTTGCTTCAAGGTTCTCTTGTGCTTGTGTCATGTCTCTTGCAGGTGAAATCACTGATTCTGGAAATAGCTCAGTGCCAGTATTTCCTTCTCTTGTCTGTCTTGTGTTTTGACTGCTGCTCTCACTTTCCACTGCAATATTGACACACAAGCAAATTAACAGGCTATACATAACTTTGAAGTACTTGTCTTTAGCAAGGACCATGAGAGAATAAGACTAAAAAGATGCACAGAAACAGCTTCTAATACACAGGTTTACACAAAAATATTTGTTATGTAAAGTGTAATAAAAGTAACAAATATTTTGCTTAGTAAAAAGAAATTACAATACTTATATATACACACTATCTATATTTGTCATGAATCCGGTTCGTGATCTTCCGTCCACTCACCATCAGAGGTCGCTCTTCCATCATATTGACTCTCACACCACACAGACTGTTACATATTACCCTGGACTACGTTTCCCATCATTCATCGCACTAAGTACACACAGCTGTCTCAATCACACGCTCACTCCTGAGAATTATCACACACCCTACTTAAACCATGGACTTCCTCTTCCTCTCTGCCAAGTATTGTTTAGCCCTCTCCAAGTGTTAGCTGCTTTACAGAGCCTTTCCTAGTTTACGTTTATAAGTCTAGTCTTTTTGCGTTGCCTGGTTCCTGATCTTCTGCCTTGTATCTTGGATTAACTCTTTGCCTGCCGTTTCGGACTCTGTTTGCACCTCGCCTTAATTATTGCTCACGTTATCGGATTACCCCCCCCCCCCCCCCCCCCCGTCAAGCCCTCTGGATATTGTTCGCCGATCGAAGACCACGCCTGTTGACTTGAGTACTCATCTGTCTTGTCCTCAATATACCTGTTTGAACCATGCCTGTCATGACCATGCCTCTGTCTAATAAAGCTTTGCAAATGGATCCGCACGCCTCTCGTCTTGTCGGCTCCGTTACAATATTACAGCAATTGCATACATTTTACATACTAACTTGTGCACTTAAAACTTACAGTTCGATGCATTTTCCCCAGCATATAATCGGCTGTGAACGTGTCCCAGCTGGGCATTTTGACTGCGATCTCTCCTCTCTTCCATTTCATGCCTCTCCAATGTGCTATTATCTCCCACTTAACACAATTCCAAGATAAAGATAAAATGTCAAATTACATGTCAGTTCCTTGCAAAATTACATAAATTACAGACATTACACAAATACCGTATAACAAATCAAATACATACATTTAAATAATACGAATCAACAGCTCTTCCAATCAAATATAGATACCTGCTTTTTACTGTAAATCTCAAACTTTCAAATAAGAAACACAAACAATCAAATTCCTTTGAGCATTAAACATTGTGTCTTACTCAGTGGAGGAAGTCCTTCCATACTACTTGTACGTCTTGGTGTAAAACCTAAAATTGAAAAAAGATCAACAAACTATTTATCTATTTAGGTATCTATAACTTAGAAAAAAACTTAAATGTATAAACAATACACATTGGGTTTATGTTGTATTCATTCTATCTGCCTACTTTTGGCACTTAAATACCCTGCATGTTAAACGTTTTCTTCATTGTAACATACCAAAATAGTTTGTAACATACCAAAATAGTTTGAGAAAAGGCTTGAGGTTAGCTGTTCCCTCTGTGTGCTGGTATCTGCCACTGGAGGAAATCACAAGATGACAGAGAAAACCAGAAAGCATGTCAATCCCTTGCCAAAGCTTATACAAGGATTATTAAAGGGGTCATATGATGCGATTTCAAGTTTTCCTTTCTCTTTGGAGTGTTACATTTACATTTACATTTAGCAGACGCTTTTATCCAAAGCGACTTACAGTGCATGCAGGGTATTTTTTTTCCAGTATGTGTGTTCCCTGGGAATTGAACCCACAACCTTTTGTGCTGTTAACGCAATGCTCTAACCACTGAGCCACAGGGACACAAGTGTTACAAGCTGATGCAAGTTGTGCATAGATAAGATCCTTGAAGATGCAAAGACTAAAGTCTCAAAACCAAATATATATTCTTTATCAAAGTTAAGACTCTACCACACCCCCCTAAAACGGCTCATTCAAACATGCCCCCACATGTGTACGTCATGAAGTGGAAATATTTGCGTAATGCCGCCCAGATGTTCACGCAAAGAAAGAAGCCGTGGTTTCAGTAACGCAGTAGTGTTGATGCAGCCGTGTCCAGGAGACGTTGTGTGTTTCTTGGCGAATGCAAAAGCACTTTATTTGGCCTTCCGAAAGTAGATGTATTTAGGAATCATTACGATAACTTACAACCCAGATGTTATCACAACGCATTTTATGGATGACAGTTTCGTGAACCTAGGAGAGGAGGTTATTCTGACTTTGTTAATGACAATCTGGCGCTTCTGAATCAGCGACTGTATGTTTTGTTATTAGTTTAAGTATTTGCTATTGACTGTTCAAATGCAGAGTTTTGCACGTCGTATGTGTGTGTGTGTGTGTCTGCGTGTGTGAGAGAGGGAGACTTGGTCACACAACCGCGGCTTGTGTACTGCAAATACATACGAGCATCATCACTGTGTCTGTTACGTGACTCTGTTCCCTTCTCGGGCTTGAACTGATGGCAAAACTAAGGACATTATTAACTGTCTTTACATTTATTTTGAAAGCTAAAGCTTGCGATTATGGAAAGGGGCGTTACATTTCCGACTCGTGCTTGTGGTGTTCGGCCAATCACAATGCACTGTGTCAGCTGGCCAATCAGAGCAGACTGTGCTTGTCAGAAGGAGGGACTTTGTAGAAAATAAAAGTAGAAAGCGTTTGAGAGAGGCGGGGCATTGAGGAAATACAATAATGTACAGTATTTGAAAAATACTGTCAGAAATCATGTCAAAATATTCTGTTACACCAAATAATGATCTTTAAAAAAGCATCATATGACCCCTATTATTTAATAACACTCAATAGCACTTTTTCAAAACTGTTTTTTACTGTAAATCTCAAACTTTCAGATAAGAAACACAAACAATCAAAGCCTTTTTGAGCATTAAACATTGTGTCTTACTCAGTGGAGGAAGTCCTTCCATACTACTTGTACGCCTTGGTGTAAAACCTCAAATTGAAAAAAGATCAACAAAACAATTTATCTTTTTATGAATCTACAACTTAGAAAAAAGATTAAATGTATAAAAAAGACACATTGGGTTTATGTTGTATTCATTCTATCTGCCTACTTTTGGCACTTAAATACCCTGCATGTTAAAAGTTTCCTCCATTGTAACATACCAAAATAGTTTGAGAAAAGGCTTGAGGTTAGCTGTTCCCTCTGTGTGCTGGTATCTGCCACTGGAGGAAATCACAAGATGACAGAGAAAACCAGAAAGCATGTCAATCCCTTGCCAAAGCTTATACAAGGATTATTAAATAACTCTCAATAGCTCTAAACCAAAAATTCAGAACTGCTTTTTACAGCAACATTGTCTGAAATCTCAAACCTTCAAATAAGAAACACAATCAATCAAAGTCCTACATAATGAGCATTAAACGTTGTGTCTTACTCAGTGGTGGAAGTCCTTCCATACTATTTGTACGCCTTGGTGTATAACCTAAAATTTAAAAGAAATCAACAAAATTAAGTAAGGAAGTTTCTGAACATTGCTATCACACACACACACACACACACACACACACTTGTTTTCCATCAGGGGGACACTGACTTCTATTGTTTTTATACTGAGCTAATGACATTCATGTGGAGCTACAAAACCAAGGCATCACGTCCTCGGACTGGACCCTGCTGTCCACTGGCGAAAGAAGAGGGGGACGGGGGTGTCGAGACTGTGTCTCATGCACTACCGTCCTCGCCCCCTTGGGAACTGGAAACATAGAAAACTGCTCTGAAGGTTTGGCCGGGAGGAAACAATCACTGGCCTGAGAGCTAGTGGCAGAACAACCCAAAAGGGGAAAAAAAGATTTTCTCCCGGCCCTCCACCGGGGGAAGGAGCGGACTCACCATCTCTTGAAGAGCAGGACCCAGTGTCTCGGATTCTTCCATCCCAAGAATGCTGCTTGCCCTGGCACTTCACGGGCCTGGCAGGGGCAGAGACGGGCTGCGCCACTTTCCTGCTACCAGCTCCACACTGCTGCCGGAGTGAAGGCTGCTGTTGGGGCCACACTGGAGCAAAGGAGGGGGCAGCAGGAGGGCGGAGGGGTGATGACAGCAGCGGGCCACTGGGGCAGAATGTGTCCAATGGCCTCCGTCTGCTTCTGTCTGATGGAGAATTCTGGGCAAAGCTCTCCATCGCATCGCCGAAGAGGCCTGCCTGGGAGATTGAGGAGTACAGGAAGCTTGTCGGACTCGCTCATATCTGCCAGGTCCAGTCATAGGTGGTATTCCTGAACCACCAGAGTGGACATCGTCTGACCAAGGGACCGCGCTGTGACTTTTGTTGCCCGAACGGCAAGGTCCGTCACTGTGTGCAGTTCCTGCATCAAACCTGAGTCAGAACTGCCCTCGTACATCTGCTTCAATGATCTGCTTGGACGGGAGGCGTGGATTATCCAGCCAGGCGGTGCCACCCCGCGGACAAAGCTGCACCACAAAAGCGCGCTCAACTGGGGGGGATCTCCACATACCCCTTAGCCACCCGCCATCGAGGGCATTGAGGATGGAAGAAGCACTAGCTCTGTTAGGTGCAAAACAAAGGTGCCCTCTAAGAGCTAGTCACTTCCTCATGCACTTCCGGGAAGAATGGAACCTGAGGTGACTGCCGAAGATCGGCCTATGCCTCCAGGAACCAGTCGTCTAGCCTTGAGCATTCGGTAGAAAGGGGAGACCTCCAGTGCACCCCAACGCTTACAGCGGCCCGGGAAAGCATAGCAGTCAGCCCTGGATCTGACTCGGGCAACGCCACTCTTCCTGACGGAGGCAGCGCAGCCGAATCATCATCTATACAAATACAATACAAATTAAGCTCGGATGAGCTTTATTTGTCACATACACAATTATACAGAGTATAATGAGGAGTGAAATGTGTTCTCTGCATTTAACCCATCCAAGTGTACACACTTGGAGCAGTGGGCAGCCGAATGTGCGGCGCCCGGGAAGCAGTCGTGGACTTCCTGCCGGAGCTGGGATTCGAACCCACAACCTTGGGTTACCTCGGGTTTCAAGTCCAACGCTCTATCCATTAGGCCAACGACTGCCCAGAGCCTAGTTCATCCTCCGATGCAGCGATCGGCATCATGTCATCCGCTGGCACTTCGGACAAGATGTTGAGCCCCACCCTGTCCGAGGAACCAGCAAACTCGTCTGGAAACACCAGATGGTGCGATGTGCTGGAGGAATGAGAGGTCCGTAGAGATGCACTCAATGGGGAAGCTCTCACCGTGATCCTCAGATCACCATAACTATTAGGCGAAATACACCCCCGCTGCAGAGACGGAGGAACTAGAAAAGGGCATGGCGAGGGGGATACCCCCTCATTTGATGAGGAGGCATCTGGACCACAACATGACTCATCCACAAGCGCTGCTTCAGCATGCTGATAGCCCAAGCATGAGACACAGCGTTCGTGACCGTCAGATGAAGCCAGGAAATTACCACATCCAGAAACACACGAGCGGGAAGCCATCTTTAAAAAGACGCCCGTCGCTCGTGGAGCTCTTTTAGATATTGCTCTTTTAGAAATGATCTTTTAGAGAAGCGCTGAAGCGTCCAGGGGAGGTCGGAGCGCGACTGCAGAATGAAGAGCTGTAGCACGCCGTCAGAAGCAGCAGCACTGGACAGCAACCTCCGCTGACGCGCCGTAACACCAACGCTGCCATTTGCTGTCTTGCAGACACTTTCGGAGATTCACGCTGAAATGCTCGGCTCCAGAGCAAAAAGCTGATGTTTGTTTGCTTGCATGCGCTCTCCTTTTATACCCGCACTGCGGTGCGGGGTGTGCGTGGCGAAACATGCCCGCCAACAGTCATTGGCTTTTTTTGTTAACACTCGAATATGATTGGGCTCTTGGGCGAGATCCCATTAGTCGGTCACACTGACGTTATGTCGCACGTGACTGACTGATAGGGAACTAGAAATCCACTGCCATGTTTCAGTCAATACAACAAAAATGTATTATGTAACCCCACACAAATGGATTCATTTGAACTTTTTATTAATATAATTTGACATAATAAAAGGTGACAGTTAAGTAAAAACTAAAGAATTTGTGTTGCTTTAACTCTTTAGATCTAAACAAAACCTAAAATATTTTTGAGTGTACTTTTGTCACTTAAAACACTGTATGATATACAGTTTCCCCCACAATTCAACATACCAAAAGAGGGGAGGAAAATTATTTGCGTTCTCTCCTCTTCCCTTAAGTTTCTATCCACTGTAGTTTCATCTTCCTCTGCAAAACATACGATATGCAGACTATTATCAAAAAATATAGCATGTTAACCCTTTTAAAATATACATACAACAATTAAACAAGCAATTTACACTAAATGGCTCGTTCAACTGAATGAACATTTAACTCCATTTATAGTAACATTGTAGTATGTTAAGACATCCTCAAACTTCCAGGTAACAATTACGCTCACAATAATTTTTAAACATTAAAGTGGCATCTGTCTATACATTTTTGTAGGTATTAAAATTAAGTAAACTAATTAATCAGAGGACATGAGGAAAAAGTGCAGTTTACAGTTGTTTTATTGTAATCTGGAAAAACACAAACATAATGTGTTTCCATTGTCTCTCAGGCTTACCAAATAAAAGCTTTCTCTTTCTCTTTTTGTCCTTGGCAACCTGATCAAATGTTTTTCTAATTTGTTCTATAGTTTCCTCAAGTACTCTTGTTTTGTCATCAAATGTCTTCAACATTTCATCATATTTCATCAAATGTCTCAGGGCATTATGCATGTCTTCTAAATCCAATGTATTTTCACTCTTTTGAAACTCTGAAATGAACCAGATTTTAAAGTAAATTTATTACAACTTCATAGCAGGTATATTTGAAAGAAAATGAAACGTTTAATTGCAGCTTACCTCTCACTTGCAAGTGAATTATTCCTGTCTGCAGACATCCATCATGAGAAACTGTGCATGTATAGTCTCCTGAATCTGACACTTGAACATTTCTCAAAGTTAGAGAAAGATTTCCAATCCTCAGCTCTTGGATGGACAGACCCACACGGTTCTCATAGTTAACATTTATTATCTCCTGCCCAATTATATACTTATAAATGAGCTCTGAGTCTCTATACCATCTGATTATCATTAAGACAGCACTGGTTGCAGGTGAGAGATGAATAGGTAAAATCACATCAGCACCAGGGTAAGCAGACACAGTGTGTGAAGGAATCACAAGACTAAAGTCAGCTGGAGAGAGAAATATATACATAGTCGAAATGGTGAATAGTCCTGATCACACCCATCATCATTTTACAGGATTTATCACTTGTCAAAAAGCAAACAAACCATTAAGTATGACACCATGTTGCATTTACGGTTCCGCATATAGAGTGTAAGTTAACCATGCAAATTGATGATAAAAATAAATGTGATATGTGATGTACTAGACAAGAAGTTAGTTTTACTTTGTCTAAATAAAACAAGCTACTAGCTGGCCAAAACAGCACATTTGTCACGCTAAAATGTTATAGCTTTACTAGTGTAAGAAATAAAGTTGCAGAATACTTACAGCTGACATAGAGACTAATATATTCCTTTAGTGTTTGCCCTTCATGGATGACCTCACAAATATAGAGGCCCTTCTGTGATGTCCTGATGTCTCTTAAAGTCAAAGAAACGTTTCCATTGGGTAGATCCTGCAATGAAAGACTCACTCGACCATCATAACCTCTGATCTCGGTCATCTGTTTATCCTTATAATGATAGATCATATCAGCCCTATTTCTCCACTTGATCTCCATTGAAACAGCACTGATAGCTGGCTCAAGATGACATGACAAAACAACATCATCTCCAGGATCAGAATATACAGTCTCAGCTGAGCAAACAAGAGACAACTCTGAGGAAGAGAAAATAAATAAATAAATAAACATTGTCACTGTGTCATTTTTGTAATAGTGTTTATTGTACAATGAGATGCAGCCAAAACATGAAGATAACTTTTTTTACTTGCCTTGCTTAGTTTCTGACACTTCTTTTACTTCCGCCATTTTTATTATTTTTGGACTTCTAAGACACCAATGGAAAATCCACTTAATATACTATAACAAGGCAAAATCAAGGAATTAACTTTAAATCAATTCAATTCAAACAAAGCATGTAAATGTGGTGTGAGTATGTGATGGTAAGAGAACATTTAAATATAAAAATATAGCTTTGAGTTAGACAACATCTTCGATGACCAGCTGACCTTCAAAGAGCACATTGCAAAGACTGCTCGATCTTGCAGGTTTGCACTACACAACATCAGAAAGATCAGGCCCTTTCTGACAGAGCATGCTGCACAACTTCTTGTCCAGGCCCTTGTCATTTCTAGACTGGACTACTGCAATGCTCTTCTAGCTGGACTTCCATCAAACACAATCAAACCTCTACAAATGATTCAGAATGCAGCGGCACGACTGGTCTTCAGTGAACCCAAAAGAGCCCATGTTACACCTCTCTTTGTCTCCTTGCACTGGCTACCAGTTGCAGCTCGCATCCAGTTCAAGACACTGATGCTTGCATATAGAACAACCACAGGCTCAGCACCCACCTACTTCCACTCACTATTACGAATCTACATCCCCTTCAGAAGCCCCGCCTACTTCCACTCACTATTACGAATCTACATCCCCTCCAGAAGCCCCGCCTACTTCCACTCACTATTACGAATCTACATCCCCTCCAGAAGCCCCGCCTACTTCCACTCACTATTACGAATCTACATCCCCTCCAGAAGCCCCGCCTACTTCCACTCACTATTACGAATCTACATCCCCTCCAGAAGCCCCGCCTACTTCCACTCACTATTATGAATCTACATCCCCTTCAGAAGCCCCGCCTACTTCCACTCACTATTACGAATCTACATCCCCTCCAGAAGCCCCGCCTACTTCCACTCACTATTACGAATCTACATCCCCTCCAGAAGCCACGCCTACTTCCACTCACTATTACGAATCTACATCCCCTCCAGAAGCCCCGCCTACTTCCACTCACTATTACGAATCTACATCCCCTCCAGAAGCCCGCCTACTTCCACTCACTATTACGAATCTACATCCCCTCCAGAAGCCCCGCCTACTTCCACTCACTATCACGAATCTACATCCCCTCCAGAAGCCCCGCCTACTTCCACTCACTATCACGAATCTACATCCCCTCCAGAAGCCCCGCCTACTTCCACTCACTATTACGAATTTACATCCCCTGCAGAAGCCACGCCTACTTCCACTCACTATTACGAATCTACATCCCCTCCAGAAGCCCCGCCTACTTCCACTCACTATTACGAATCTACATCCCCTTCAGAAGCCACGCCTACTTTCACTCACTATTACGAATCTACATCCCCTCCAGAAGCCCCGCCTACTTCCACTCACTATTACGAATCTACATCCCCTCCAGAAGCCCCGCCTACTTCCACTCACTATTACGAATCTACATCCCCTCCAGAAGCCCCGCCTACTTCCACTCACTATTACGAATCTACATCCCCTCCAGAAGCCCCGCCTACTTCCACTCACTATTACGAATTTACATCCCCTGCAGAAGCCACGCCTACTTCCACTCACTATTACGAATCTACATCCCCTTCAGAAGCCACGCCTACTTTCACTCACTATTACGAATCTACATCCCCTCCAGAAGCCCCGCCTACTTCCACTCACTATTACGAATCTACATCCCCTCCAGAAGCCCCGCCTACTTCCACTCACTATTACGAATCTACATCCCCTCCAGAAGCCCCGCCTACTTCCACTCACTATTACGAATCTACATCCCCTCCAGAAGCCCCGCCTACTTCCACTCACTATTACGAATCTACATCCCCTCCAGAAGCCCCGCCTACTTCCACTCACTATTACGAATCTATATCCCCTCCAGAAGCCCCGCCTACTTCCACTCACTATTACGAATCTACATCCCCTCCAGAAGCCCCGCCTACTTCCACTCACTATTACGAATCTACATCCCCTCCAGAAGCCCCGCCTACTTCCACTCACTATTACGAATCTACATCCCCTCCAGAAGCCCCGCCTACTTCCACTCACTATTACGAATCTACATCCCCTCCAGAAGCCTGAGATCTGCTAGTGAGCGACGCCTCGTGGTACCATCACAGAGAGGCTCAAAATCACTCTCCAGAACATTCTCTTTCACCGCTCCTGGCCGGTGGAATGATCTTCCCACCCCCATCCGGAATGCTGGATCCCTGTCAATCTTCAAGCAACAACTGAAAACTCATCTCTTTCAACTCTACTTGACTACATAAAAAAAAAAAAAAATAAAAAAAATACATTCTTTCACTTTTTCCAAATCTTCATCTTCATCTTTCTCTCCTTCCCTTGCTAGCTTGTATTTATTTGAACAATGCCTGAGACTTGGTGTTATTGGAACTTCCTCTGTATGTTTGCCTCTTCAAGATTAATCGCTCTATGTATTCCCCAATTGTAAGTCGCTTTGGATAAAAGCGTCTGCTAAATGACTAAATGTAAATGTAAATCTAAAACAATCCAAAAATGTCTTACTTCAAGATAGGCGAGTTAACATAAAATCAGTCCCTTCACGAAGCATTTGTCCTCGAACATCCTGCAAATTCCACCATTATCTCATTAATTAATTTCCAGAAAGCAGTTCCACTGTGAAATGTAAACAAGAGTTATTTACTCACCTATTACATCCTCTTCCACAGGTCTTCTTCTCTTTCCTGTTATTCATACATCAAACATAAGGAAACAGAAATCCATACTTTTTAGAATATGGTAGAAGTTATATGTGATAATAATAAAAATAATTATCAATCAAATTTTTTTATTACAAATCTTTATACATAGAAAATAAATAAGAAAAAGAAAGAAAGAAAGAAAGGAGAAAGAAAGAGAGAGAGAAAGAAAGAAAAAGAAATAAAGAGAGAAAGAAAGAGAGAGAGAGAAAGAAAAAGTAAAAGAAAAAGAAAGAAAAAAAAGAGAGAGAGCGAGAGAGAGAAAGACTTTTGACTTTTAGGTCTTCTTTAAGAAAGAGAGAGAGAGAGAGAGAGAGAGAGAGAGAGAGAGAGAGAGAGAGAGAGAGAGAGAGAGAGACTTTTGACTTTTAGGTCTTCTTTAAGAAAGAAAGAGAGAGAGAGAGAGAGAGAGAGAGAGAGAGAGAAAGAAAGATACCTTTGTTCTTTTCCCCAGGTTTTGAGCACTCGGTTTAATATCCAAAGTAGAAGTGTCTTGCGTTGCCGAATACTTTTACTTTCGTTCTCTCTGTTAGCATTTAAAAATATCCGCGTAAAGACTAGACTACTTTAATAAAGACAAAGAGTTTCAAAGAATATATATGTTACATAGAACCTGAATAGTCTATTCGATATAAAACAAATGTATATTTACATGATTATAGTTTAAGAGAGTACATGTCTCGCTGGAAGATGGCGCAACTTCGCTGATACCCCGGTAGTGAAGATGTGGCTTTCGTTTTGCTTTTAGTGACGTGTGGTTCTTTTAGTAGTCGGCGCAGTGAACGTGTTCCCGCTCATAGACTACACGTCAACAGATTCAACACACAGCGTGGCGATGTTTCATGTTTAATACATACAACACAGAGCCATATAGAGAGATCTCTCTATATGGCTCTGATACAACACAACTGTGTCGTATGCTTCTGTTCTGCACAATGCCATTTCGTTTGTATTTGTTATATGGCACGTCGTGTTCTATTTCGATTATGATTTGTTTGTAGCAGCAGGCTGTGTGCTGGATAGTTCACTAACGTTCAGAAATACAGTTTGATGTTTTTACATAAATTAGGGTTTTAAACGCCAAACTAGTGTACAATTATGGTATTTTGGAAAGATTTATAAACACGGCAAAACGGTTTAAATTTGAATTGTGCAAATCTGAATTATAGCTAAACACGTGCCATTTAACGGAACTTAAATGGTTTAGTTTAATTACTTTGAATGATTGATGATGCACACATACCAAACATAGGTCAAAACATTGACCAATTTGACTTAAATATGAAAGTGGTACTAAATAAAGAGCCACATAGGAGCTGAAAGAGCAAGTGTCCTGACATTTTATCCTACCCGTCAGATTGTCCTACCAGGGCTTACAGCGCATGCGCACATCGATATTGCGTCATTTTTGTCACGCTGAACAACACGCCCATAATTTTTTACTACTCGTGCGTGGATTTCTTCATGTAAGGTAAGTTTTTGACTATTTTTATTAGTTTTATTATACCAAGACAGCTAGCAGTAACGAAAACTGTTTAATGTCACATTACGTAGCCAGCTAGCACCAGAGATAATCTTTGTTAGCATTTTTCATTGAAAAGTAAGGCTAAATGATTAGTTAGGCTAATTTTAATATATGATAATCTGATTAGTGAACCATTTCAAAACATTTTGATGTAAAATATACTAAGTTATAGTTACACTTTAAAAACACAAAAAATTGACCTAACAAAAAAAATGTATAAGGCAACCGATCGCACTGAACTTGTTAAGTTAAATCAACTAAGTTAGCAACCGACAACTTAAAAACGGAATAAAAGTCAGTCTACTCAACTGAGTGTTAAAAGATCTGTTAGAGCAACCACACATTTAGTTTTTGTGTTTTTTTTTAAAGGTATGGACGATAAGTGGGAATCGCTGTACAATCTTCTGTCAGTGGGATCGTACCCAACAGGGTATGATAAATCCAGAAGGCAGAACCTTCGTAGATATGCACTCAAATTCAACTTAAAGGTAGGTATTTTAACTTTAAATTAAAATTATGTTTATTGTTGCTATCTTGATCTTTTTTTTCCAACAATTGCAAACCCCTTTTAGTGTACTTTCAGTCATGTTTCACTTTAATGTAGATGGAAAACTTGTTTATGGAAGTAGAAGAGTGATCAAAACCAAAGAGGAAGCTAGGATGATCTTTGAAGAATTGCATTCTTCTCCGATTGGTGGGCATACAGGGATTGGTAAAACACGTGTTGCCATCTGTGCCAGATTTTACTGGTATGGCATGTGTGTTGACATTGAAAATTGGGTATGTGTTATTTTATGCAGTTATTTTAGTTTATGTGTCAGCACATGTGTGTATAAATGTATGTATGTTTGTATGTATATATTTCTTTCTGATAGGTACTGGAATGTGAGCTATGTCAAAAAGTAGGAAAGCCTTTGACTGCTGTGCAGACCTTACAGTTCATTGAGGTAAATAAGTGCAGTATAGGGTTAAAGACAAAAAAGTTAATCAAAACATGTATTTTATGAATACATTAGAATGTGTCCTGTTAAATTAAATAGATAAAATAAAATAAATTATTGAATCAGAATCAGAATGAGCTTTATTGCCAGTAAGTTTACACATACAAGGAATTTGTTTTCGTGACAGAAGCTGACAGTGACAGAACAAAAACATAGATAATAAAATAAAAAAGATAGGATAAGTTAACAGGGAATAACAATATTAAAATTGACAATTTTATGTACAGGTTTATTCAATAGACAGTTTTTTTATAATAAAACATGTATATACATATAACAACATAATAAAATTATATTTTTTCTATAATACATTTAAAAATAAATGTATTATTTAATATTAAAAATAAATAATAAATACCCTTTTAGCATCTACAGAAGACACAGACTAAAATGTCATTCAGTGCACAACAATAGTTTATATCTTGTCATGCATATTTAAAAATAATAATTTAATGACATTAAAAGAGTAAATTTATTACAGAGTAATTAATGTACATTTTGTAACTTTTTGCCATTATCCTAGGTATTGCCCATTTATCACAAATATGTTTTTAATACATTAAAACATACAATACAATTTAGTATGGTCACTTATTATTTGATATTTTTTAATATAAACAATATCATAAATAGTTATGTTGTATCAAAAATTTTTTTTCATAAATATAAAAGTTACACTGATTGACAATGGAACCAAATTTCACCCACATTTGACAATTTTATTTTCCCAAAACATATTAAAAAAATAATAAAGTTGACAACTATACTTTCATTTAATGTGCTTATCGTACTGTTAAATACTATCACTTTGAAAATTTCATTTGATGA